>VDFB02309505.1:0-28085 GCA_007258455.2 Sequoia sempervirens | reverse complement strand
AGATTGCAGGGAAATCTCATGATGAATTGAAAGATCTCAAATATTGCCCCCGTGGCCATTTTTTTGTTGAATATTGCTCGATTTTAGGGCAAAAAAACCAGCGGCCATACTAATTGTTTTTAATTGCCAATTTCCTTAAATTTCACTAGCATTTATTTTTAGCAAAATTATAAATTCCACAATTTTATTCATATTTTCAACTATAACCTGCTCTGCATATTTCTGTTTCAGCACGTAGGTCTTCCTCTGTGCTATCCACAATTCTGCTATTTTGTTTTAGCGTTTTTGGTGCACTATCTGCAATTTTGCAAATTTTTTGAAGGTTTTTCGGGCTGTATTCAAATTTCAACTTCTTCTAAAAGTTCCAGATTCAGACATCGGCCTGTGCAAAGCAAGAGACCCTCATAAGGCCCTTAGTTGAAATGGTTTATATGAAATATTAAATTGGTTTGTTATTTTCTTTTGAATTCTATAATCTTATTTCTTTTCGAAGTTTTGTAATAATTTATTTTATACAAAATATTAATATATTATTTTTTATTTTCTACTTTTTTTATTTCAAATTAAATAATGCATTTATTTTAAATTTTATTATTATATAAAATTTCAATTATAAAGCTTAAATTGTTACTTTATAAAACAGATAAATGTTCAACAAAAAAATTGTTTAATTTTTTTCTTTTAACATTTAAACGGCTAAACGTTAGTGTTTTTTTTCTTTTCCAAATTTGGTCAACACACCACATGAAAAAGACTTTGCATGGGCATATTGCACGTTGATTGAAGGTATGAACAAAGTTAAGTGCAATTTTTGCCTCAAATTGTAACATGGAGGGATTTCTCATTTCAAATGGCATTTAGCAAAGTAATCAAGCCATGACGTGAAGGGCTGTCATAAATGTCCTCCAAATCTCAACTATCAAGTAAAGCAGGCTATGGAATTCCTTTCAGAAAAAAAGGAAAAGAAGGCTAGAGTGGATCACTTGGGTGAGGTAGCATGACCAGAACAAACTTCAACAAAGGAACAAATCTACAAGCCTTTTGGATCCCAAAGATGTAACAAGAATGAAGGGAACATCAACAACTTCTTTGCACCTTGTACTACACCTAAAGCACGGCCAACTGTGAGGAGTATGGGGTGGACAAAGAATGTGCATGAGCAAAGCACGGCCAACTTTGAAGGGAACATCAACAACTTCTTTGCACCATGTACTACACCTAAAGCACAGCCAACTTTGAGGAGTATGGGGTGGACAAAGAATGTGCATGAGCAAGCCAAAATGGCCATTTCTAATTTCAAGTACTATTCTAGCATGTCATTCCATTTTGCAAGGTCTCCGTATAGACAGTCCATGGTGGATGCCATTGCAATTGTAGGTCTACGATTTAAAGCCCCCTCATATGTGACCTTGAGGAGGACAAGCATGGTGACAAATGCAGTTGAGGATTTGAGTAGTGTTCTTGTGAATCTTGAAAGCGGTGGGCCAAGATAGGTTGCATGATAATGTTAAATGGATGGACAAATCAAAGGAACCATACACTCATCAATTTCCTTGTTGCATCAAAGCTTGGCACTATATCTCTAAGATCAATGGATGCATTGGATAGTGTTGGCGTAACAATTAACACCTTTGGAGTGCAAGTTGGTACGGACAGCTATGCACACTACGCAATGAGTGCTCTTCAAATTAAGAGGGGAAGCTCCCTCGTTGTGCTTAACAAAAGTGCTTGAAAAGGGACATAAACTAAACTATATCCTATCTTTTTGTCTTAGCTGTAAGAGGTATAAGGCTTTCAAGAAAACTCTATACGTTGCAGCGAAGTATTTTCTAGTTTTGCAAGACTTAACTACAACACACAAAACTAAGTAACTTTAACTATCCAATCCCCTCAAGAATTCAGAGCATGAGGAAACGGAGCGGGAATGATTATCCGACGATAAACCGGGTACAGCCTCACAACGTGAAGGCAAGGTGGCACGACTATCTGCTTGTTTGAATAGGCTTATTATTCACACACATCACACGATAAACAAGTACAGATTCTCAACTTGAAGGCAAGGTGGCACATCTATCAGCTCAATTTGAACAAGTTTATTGAACACAAAACATGAAAGATAGCTAACTAGGACAATAAATTGCATAGGCGAGACACGCATACAATCTACAATCAAACTAGCCACTATATCTAACTAAGGCAAGAATTCACCATCATAATTGCATGAAACCCAAGTGGCATAACAACTCATCATAAATAGTAAATATCATGAACGTATACGTAACGAGCAATATTGAAGGCTGCGGCAATAAAGATATATTTCTCTCAAGTAAGTAAAAGTTATTTACAAATGAGCTGAAAGTTCTTTATTTATAGACATCGAAAAGGTGTAGGGAACCCTAAAACGCCCAGCCAACGGCGCCTCGCATGCGTGATTTATTGCTAAACCCTTACTAAAGCAAACTATACAGCTTAATTGAAAGCTACCATCAAACATCTAATCTAAAATGGACAATGTGCAAGCATGCACGCCCTTATTGAAAGCAAGTTAACCGGAATACTACCATCAGTTAACGTAAACCCTAATAAAACTCCAAGTCCTGCAAGATATCTCCAAGGATAAAGATAGACATGTGAGGACCCCGCAAAGAGAACTGAAGATGAAAGTCGAGTTCTAATTGCATGCTCCGGATTCTATCCTCGCAGACAACCGCAGGTTTTAACTGACTGATCATTGGCTGATATCTCGAGTAACCAACCCCTCCACGAGGTTGTTGACTGTGTCACCATCTGGGGATCGTCACGTGCCTTAACTAACAATTTTGCTTATCAGCAACTTGAGCAATCTTGGAAATCTTTACACACTCAAACTAGCATTTCACTGACTTATAACTTTGGTGGCTCCGTAACTTAAGTGATGGCCACTATCTCTTCTGCAGCTTGATGTCTCTAACACTTTTCCTTAATGAAAGCGAGGTTGCATGATCTAAACCGCAAGGTTTGATCACGACACTCTAGTTGTGAGAAATGCAAATGAACTTTGCTGCACGCGAAAATTCCAACAAAGATCAACCCTCTAAACCGCAAATAATAATCGCCATACGAGGCATGCAAACTATGTAATTGAGTGACTACCGCCAACCTCAATGCTTTGATACAAACTACCGGCTACCTTTTTTCTCGATGAAATCCGAATTAAGACCGATTGGTCTTGAACGCTTTGTGTGAACCGCGACTCTAAAAACTCACCGTTGATCGTGAACACGCTATATTCCTCGACAACTTTCTTTCCTCGAAAGCTAAAAATACCCTCGGCCGAGGCTAAAAATAGCTTATCGAAGGGTAATTTTCGGTGAAAAATCTGAGATATGGGTTTTGTCTAGAAAAAGATTCTAAGACAACCCAGAACAACAGATTTGCGAAAAATTGACTTCTACTCAACCATGCAAGGAATTTTTAGTTGAGAAAATTGGAGCCTCGAGAACTGATGCTCTGGAGTAAATTTTCCTAAAAATTTTGGCACATGGGTTTTCTCAAGGAAGCTATTTTGAAACAACCCAGATGATTTGTTTTGTCAAAATCTGCCAATTCTTCAAACATGCGAAAGAATTTAAGACGAGAAGTAGAAGAATTTAAGACAGAAGAATGAGGTTTTGATGCTTTTCTTCTGTTAAAATCGCCACTCTACCTTGAATTTTGTTGATGAATCTTGGATTTGTACCTGTAAAAGAATGTTTTTGATGCCTTTGCCATTGATTGTTGATGAAAATTCGCCCAACTCTGGAAAGAATTCACCTCTGCTCTGAAGAATTACGAATTTGCTCAAGCTGTGTGAATGAAATATGATGCCATGCTTGAATTAATAGAGCAAAATCGCACCATAAAAGCATGACTGCAAGAATAGAACCCTCGACTGAAATAGAATGCTTCTGATTGGACCCCCTCTAGTTGAACTGAGACTAACTTGAAGTCCGGAATAAAATAATAATAAAATATTCATCATGCAATTTTGAAAATCCAGCACAAAGAGGGGCCAATTTGAGAAAATCGCCATTTAATGCTCTGACATGCAAAATAAATATTTAATATTATTTAATTCAGTTGACAAACCACGTGAAGCTCTTGGACTCATCTGGCAAACTTCACTGATTTCGAAAAGTCCTCATAGGTGTCCATTTGCTCAAGATATTACGTTTTTTACTAACTCCCTACTTTGTACCTGACTACAAAGTTACAATTGACCATATTCAACACTGATTTTCGGGTGACCGGGTGATGCTAAGACTGAGCAAGAGTATTCATTGCGAAGCCTGCAGAGCAAGGAAGAAATGTCTGTTGGGAGTCATCACTGCTGAAATCAACGTTTAACACCTCAAAAAATTAGGCGCCTTTGATTAAATTGATTTTACGACATTAGACTTAGCCATTTCTCCATACTACCATCTGACGCTTCAAACGACTGCTGACGATGAACGGAGAACCTTGCTGACTGGATGATAGGCTCACTACGTGACTAGAGGTATTCTGCATCCAAGGACTATATGTAAGGCACCTGAAAGCTATATTAAGGACCCCAAAAGCAAGAGCGACCCTGGCCTGAAAAGGCTCAAACAACATTTTGACAAAAGTACAAAACTCAACCAGATGCCCTTCTTTGACCCTTGATATTGGGAGCTGGGGTAACCTAATTCGCGCACTGTCTGTCTCAATGCGTAGCTAGAAGGACCTACAATAGATGTCTCTGGAGGTGACGAAGCAAGAAAACTGCTTCTAAGACCTCAAAGAGAAGGGCGCCTTTCCCAAGATGAAATATATGACCAGACTTGGCCTTTTTTCAAGCTGTCTTCGTTTTTCAGTATTTTACAAAGACCTCGCACGTACGAGCATTTGCCAAATCTTGGAGGCTAACGGCTAGGCTCGTTGGATAGCTGGAGTAATTACACACAAGTCCAGTGAAGACTTCGAAAGCTAATAACCCCATCTGACAAGCCTAAAGGTTGGGCGCCCCTGGCCTATAGAGGCTACAGTGTATGTTTCATGTTTCTCCACCCGTTGAATTACGTGCCTAGTAGAATCTCTGCCACGATCTCTCAGAATATCGGATTTACAGGCTGACTGGTGCGTTGCGAAACCGGACTAGAGTAGTACAGATGTCGGGAAGACCTTATCTGCAATCTCATTCATCTCAGGAGTCATTTTGGAGGGCGTCCCTGAGCTACAGGGGCGCAGTTTTACCAATAGAGAACCTTTTGTGATGTGAAGTCTCCTCTTAACCTCATCTTCTAATCTTGACAGTCGGAGCTCTAGGTCTCGAATGTCTGCATTCGATAGCTCGTCAGATAGCCAAACTAGTCATGAAGAGATTAAATGCATCAGCAGGCAGGAATGCCAGAATCTAGACCCTCTTTAAGAAGGGCGCCCCTGCTACAAGGGCGCAAAAGTTGAAAACTGACAAGCTTTTGCAATCTTCAAATCTCTGAACCTCAACTTGACGTCAATTACCAGAGTTACAGTCCTCGGATAACCTCGCAGGATAGCTTGACGGATAACTGGGCTTATTCTGAAGAGATTGACTGTGTTTATGAGCACATGCCACAAAATTTGGGCCTTCAAAGAGAAGGGCACCCCTGAGCTACAAGGGCGCAGTTTTGCTTCTACCTGAGAAATCCTCATAAATTGATCACTGAAATCTTCGTCTTGGCCACTGAAATGACCATGCAAAGGTATAATCACGTCGTGAAATGTTCCTCCATCCTGAAATGCCTCGTTCTAAGTCCCCGATTCAAGTTCCAATCAATAGATACTGCCTTTGACTAACACAACACTGACAAAACTCCATGCTTGATATTGCCCAAAAACTGTATTTGACATCATTTTAGCAAGGTTTAGACTCTTTTAAGCAAAATGCCTTAATGAAGCAAAAAAAATTGGCTTGGGTACAACAGATAGAGTGAAATCAGCACAAACACTATTCACTCAATTTGATGAGGCAATAGCTAATGTGGGGCCACAACCTATGGTCAAATTTATTATAGACAACATTGTGTTCTATGTTGCTACTGGAAGATTGCTCGTAGACAAGCATCCTACTTTGTTTTGGGGCCAATGCACAACCCATTGTCTTGATATAATCTTAGTAGATATTAGAAAACTTGAATGGATTAAATCCATATTGTAGAAAGCCAAAATCATCACAAGATTTATCTACAATCATATGAGGGTGTTACATATGATGTGCGCATTCATGAACAGGAAGGAACTTCTTCAGCTACGTGTCATGAGATTTTCTGCACACTTTTTAGTATTGCAGACTTAGTGTGGTCAAATGAGTGGTTACAATTTAGCTTTGTTGGTCATCTAAATGGTAAAATTGTGGTGGAACGCGTTTTTTCTATGAGTTTTAGGTTGAGGAAAAGGAAATTGTAATGTCCCCTCCTAGCCTCTGAGCAATGTGTATGACCTTTAGCCTATTCCTGAGTTCATGTAGGCTGAACGGTTTTGGTAAGGGAACTCAACTCCAGTTCTTATTGTTGGGTTTTCGGAATTCGGGAGGACTTTCTATTTTTAGCAGCGGCCCAATTCAGTGCTTACTGTCTACAATAAGCCCATTGGAATATCAGTTTTCTTTCCAACTTGAGTTTTTGGTGTATTTACTATTTTTAGTACTTACAAAAAATAGTAAGTCTATTTTTATAAGTTGGACCAGGTCAGACTCTCTCAGCAGCATTATTTCAATTGAGGCTCTTGGTTGCGAAGGTTTTAAATATTTGTTTTCCTCTTCGAAAATGAATTAAAATAAAATTACTTCATAATTTAAAGTTGAGGGTCAAAGGGGACATTAAAAAGTACCTTGGTGCCTAAGTGATAACTTTAAGTTGTTTTAGAAGGCTACAAAAGTGCAAATAGTTCCCTCATGAGCAAGACGCCTAGGGGGAGTAAAATGAAGTTTTAAAATAAAGTCAAGGCAAAAAGGCGTTGCTTTCGGAGGGAGCTAATGTTCAAACCTAATTTTGCCCTAATTTCTCATTGAGAAATTATAACTTCGTTTTAGAGCCTCATTTTGATGTATGTTGATTTTGGTTTCATAAGGAGATGCTGTTGAATTTCTTTCAGAAGGCTGAGAACAAGTGTTGAGGACAAAAACCCTTGACATTGAGAGCTGGTTTCAGTAGTGAAACACTTGCCCTAGCCGATGAAGGCGTGGTTCCATCCAAGGATCACATTTTGAGCTTCAATGTTGCTGTTTCAGTCGTTCAGGATGAAGATTTTTGAGTATTTTTGAAGTGTGGAGAGTTGGGTTTTGATTTGTGACAGTATAGTTGCATTTTAGGTGTGTTTAGGTGATAGTTTGGTGATGATTACAGAGATTTTTGGGCACTTTGGCACCATGGACAGACCTGGTTATTTGCTCATAACTCTTTATCTGTGGGGTTTTTGATTGTGGGTATTGTTTCTTTCAATTCCTAAGGCCTAGGCGACTCCATCAAGTATACACTCGCATTTGTTTGTTGAAGCATTAATTTATTGGAGCAAAATCGCCCCCAAGAAAGGCCCACCCAGCTTTGGAGGTTTTGGCTTGTCAGTATATGCTGTTATAGGGGTCTGTTCTGAACATTTCTGCATTGGTATAAGTTGTCCTTGGCGCTGAGGAATTGAGAACTTCGATGCCATTTGATGGTAACTTCAGTTATGTCAATTTTCTGCACTTCATGGTGGCTGTTTGGTGCTTATGACAGGTCTGAACTGATGCATTTTTATGACTGTTATTCCTTATTTGGAGTCTGTAAAGTAATAGCAAATGTATCGTGAAGTTTATTTGATGAATATCATAGTTGAAGCATTCTTCTCTATCTTTCTTCGCAAATGTTTATGCTTTCTGTTATTTTGTTGGTTTTTGGCTTGGGGAAGCGTGGCTTTTTTTTTGGAGTGGTTTGAATTATGTTTGGTGATGATTTTCAGTATTTTCAAGTTGGGAAGATCAAACATAAAGCATCCCAAGGAATAGATCCATGGAGTACCCAATATTACATCTGCATCTAGAGGTACTACATAAAAATCTTCTTTGATGGGGTGATTTCCCAAGATCATCTCTAGTTGGGGAACTACTTTCGTGCATTGGACCATAGCTCCTGTGGCTGTGGCTGCTGCAAATCCTTTGAATTCTTGCGTCTTTAGCTTCCTTTTTGCAACTAATCTTTCATCTATGAAATTGTAGGATGCCCCACTATCCACAAGGGTGATGACTCTTTGGCCCTTAAGGGTACTCTTAATGTGAAATTGATGGTGTTTGGAAGTTTGTGTGATTGTGGCAAGAGTTACATGTTCATCTCCCTCATACTTTGCTTTCTTGCATACATTTTCTTCAATTTCTTCATTAGCGGTTGCCTCTATCTTGTGGGCCCGTCCCCTCTTTCCACGTTTATGCCCGGGGGACCATTCTGCATTGCAACGGCAACAAGGGTTCTTCCTCCTATTGTCTTCTTTCTTTTCACAAGTGTGCCCACGCTCCCATGGGCCTTTACATGTGAAGCACAAATTCTTCTCTCTTAGTTCATCCCGTTCTCTTTTGGAGAGGGGATTGTGGCGTGGTTTATCTTCCTTGTGAGAATGCTTGTTATGGTTGCTTGTAATTTTATTTCTTGCTGATGCAGTTTCTAGCCTTAAGGCTTTTTCTATGGCATCCTCAAGATTTAATGGGTTAAGAGCACTTACTAGCCCTCTAAGTGATTCTATAAGTCCCTCCACAAAAAGGTATGTGAGTTTATCTTCCCCAATCCCGGAGACTTGGAATGAGATTTTCTGAAATTCAGTTATGTAGGTTTCTACTGTCCCTTACTGTTTTAGTTGAGTGAGCCTTTTAAAATCTTCTTGGGGATGTTTTCTATCAAACCTCCTAATGTGTTTTTGTGAGAATTCTTCATAGGAGGTTATGTTTCGGTGGCCTTGGGTGAGGATTCCATGGTGCCACCATTCATGGGCTAAGCCTTTCAAATGTAAGATTGCAAATTGAAGTGCATCTTCTTCTGTCATTAGGCTAAGGGTAAAATACGTGTTTAGTTTTTGCAGCCAAGCATGGGTGGTGATTTTGTTTGTGTCATCAAAGTTAGGCAAGGTTACTTTATTCACTTTATGCGTCAAGTCTTTATTTTGTGGCTTCTTTCCTTGCCTAGGGGCTTTATGCCTTTTGGCTTCACAAAATTCCCTAAATGACACAAGTTCCCTAAGTTCGGGTTCAAGATCCCTATATGCTCTAATGATTTCTTCGGTGCTGCTTGGTGTTGTATCCATCTCCTCCTTCCTTCTAGGACCATTTTCCTTGGTTATGAAGGGTGTTTTGGGAACTTTGGGTGTGAATTGCCCATTGTTTGCTTCTGAATGGTTTGAACTTACATCTCTCCCATTTGAGGGATTATTTTTCAGGTTGTTGATTGAGTTTTCCATATTTTGCAAAGTTTGGATGAGTGTTTGGTTTGCCCTCTCTAACCCTTTATTTTGGTTCATAGGGGTTTGATTGGTTTGTTCCATAAAAGCCCTTAGTTCATTGGACAATTGTTCAGCCATGGATCCCTTTTTTCAGTAGGTTTGCATTCACCCGTGTACAGGATGGCAGGATTATGCTCTGATACCAATTGTAATGTCCCCTTCTTAAACTTAGCCTAAAAACATAAAATGCACAAGTTAGGACATAGAATTTGTTTTAACCAACACATAATTTTGCTCATGTAAATAGTCTTGAAGACCTGCACACAATCCTGTATTATCAACAAAGCACATAGCTCCTTGTTCATGATTAAATTAGATCGTTTCAGATTGCACATTTCAAGAATAAGATAAATGAAATGCATTATTATCAACTAGTGCATAACTAACATAATCTAATATAACTTATTACTCTTGATGGGAATAGATCTTCACCTTGTTTCCTCTTTCCTAACCTCATTGGATGGAAGGTTTACTATGCCAAGGGCACATGAACGGTCTCTAATTGGACTCCATCAAGGTTTCCTACCTGTCTTGGGACCATCCATCAATGGACCAATTTACCCGCCTTTCCCTCCACAAACTTCCTATTCTTATTGGGTGCTAGCGAAAGGGAATTTTGGCCCGAAGTCTATTCTCAAAGTAAAGTCATAGTAGCTTAAGGAAGCACAATAATTGCGGCATGCAACATTATTGTGTTATTGACACATAGTATTCATCAATCTTCAAATTGTCTTACTTGGTTTAGAAGTCTTTAATAATTTGACATACATTTATTTATTGATTACAAGTTGTATCAATTAGTAACTTTATGCATTCCTATTTCATGTTGTCTTAATTTGAAACCACAGATAGGTGTGTTTTTAAACATTCATTATTATAAATATGAGTTCAATCCGTTGATACATAAATATATATCTACTGATTGCAATGCGTTATTTATATGCAGAAGCTTATCACATTGTACTGGGTCCAATTCATAAATTAACACAGATTCGAGTGTTTGAAGAATTTATTGAATATTGAAGAAGATGTCGGGTTTGTTATTTAACAGTACCAATTGTCATAGTTAAATGGTATCGATTTCATGATCTTTCAAAGAACAATTGACGGTAGAGGATACTTACCTCTTGATTGGCCCCCCTGATTGGCCTTCAAACGTGTTCTCTGTAATCTTCAATGGTCTCTTCTTTTCCACGTATGATGATGATCTCTAGATGCGTTCTTCACAACAATGCGGCTTCTTTTCACACGACTTATTCTCCCCTAGGTTCTGAATTGAGACCTGTTTTAAAAGCCCCAGAAAGACATGACCATTGCCTTGATAGTAGCCGTTGGGATGAGACACTACCCTTCCCATGCTCGCGTCTCTCAACAAGGCCAATCCACTTGTTTGTTAAGGTTGCTTACCAAATTCGTAATTAAGTTTGTTATAATCATAAGCTCATAAAAATTGTTCTCAAAAGACACTTAATAAAAAAAAAAATTTAATCTCTTCATCATTTTAATCATATCCATTAGACAAAAGGTATATATTCGAGCTTATGCAGGAAACAAAGGTTATAAGAACAATTAATATTGTTAATTTTTCCCATTCATAATTTCGAGGGTTATGACAGAAAATCATTGGATATTACTCGGGTTTGCAAGGAGAACGCTCGTTTGATCATTGTGGTGAATGAAATTACTTGTGAGGACATCATTTGGCTGTTACACACTTATATCCAGGTCTGAAAGTACTTCTAGAAATTCTGATACATTTTATGTAAGTCTGAAAATTTCTGTCATTGAATTCTGAATATTGAAAGCCCTAAAAAATTCCCTTTAATAGTGCATTTGCTTCTATTTTATGTACTTTGCATTATTTGCTTTATGCAAGTTCAAAACATAAAAGGCACATGAAACTCAATGCATAAAACACTCTCAAAAAAACACAAACAGCAAGAAGAAAATAGAAAAAAAATCAGGTGTCTTACATTACAGAAATTATGAGATTTTCTCAGCCTTTAGTCAAAGTGTTGTGGCTAGTTGAAGGGGAAAATGCCTCAATGTGATAATTGTATGAGGTTGTGGATATGGCTAAAGAGGTTATCAAAGCAAGGATGGACCATGAGACAAGCAGATACATGCCAATATGGGAGGTTATTGCAGCGAAACAGGATCAGCAGTTGCATTGTTCCCTCCATGCCACTAGATACTTCCTCAATCCAATGTTGTTTTATTGTGGCTCCTTTAGTAAAGCTAAAGAGACGATTAAGGGCCTTTCCCAATGCATCAACAGGCAGCCTTGGCAAAGTTGCCCACATACCAACAAGGGAAGAGATTTTTCACCACTTTGTGTTGTAGAAGACAAGACCACTTTGAAACCAAGTAATTGGGAAGTTATAAGATTGTTATTTTGTTTTGAAGATTGAAGTTTTTTGATTAACTATGATGTTGATTAAAAAAAAAAAATTCGTAGTAAAATTTGTGGAATTCTTTTGGCAAAGATACAAAAAATTAAGATGGATGGCAATGTGCATTTTGAGCCAACCATGTAGTTCTTCTACTTATAAGCATTCTTGGAGTGTGTTTCAAGTTTCAACACATGCACTCCAAGAAACACAATCATTTGACTCAATTTTGGATGAATGATTTGGTTTTTGTTCACCATAACCTTCGCCTTAAAATGAAAAAACTTCATCATAAAGAAAATTGCATTTCTATTTTGTAAATTGTAATTATTATTTTCTTCCAATTACGAATTATTGTTCTTATTTTGTATAAGGTTTCAAACTAATGCATTTGAATTGATTATATAGGGAATGTTGAGGAGGATCAACAAATTGACCTTGGCGAGATCAATCTTAACTCAAAATGGCTCATGGATGAAGAAGAGCCACATGATGAGGAAGACCTAAAGATATTGAAAGAGGTCAATGTATTTGATGAAGAGTGCTTGAATTAGCTTAGGAGGGAGCATAACATTGAAAATTCATCATTAAAACTGCACCCTCCTAGTAAATTGTACTTCATAACAGCCAACCTTATTGCTCCGTTTGCCCGGTGTTTCTGTAATGTCCCCTTTTTACAATGTCCTCTTTCAGTTGGGGTTGATTTCAATACACTTACTATTTTTAGCAGGGGGTCTGATACTATACTTCAATCATCGGTGAGCCTTTTCAAGTGCCTCAGTTTCTCTTTGGTTCGAGTTTTAGGGCGCTACTTACTATTTTTAGGACTTTCTAAAAATAGTAAGTAATCCAGGGCAGGTTAGACCTGGCCAGGTTTGTTAGCAACTTATTCAGCCGGTGAAGTAACTTTGGTGAATTATTTCAATATTCGATTAAAGCTTTGAAATGTGAGCTTTATTAAAGTAACTTTATATTTTTAAATTAAGGGGTCATAAGGGGGGACATAAATAAAGTGACCTTGGACGCCTAGTAACACAACTTTAAGTTGTGTTTTTAAAGCAAATCATATTTTATTGTTCAAACATCTTTGGGCGCCCAAGTTAATGAGGAGGAATTAAAAATAATATAAAATCAAAAGCTAAAGTGAAGATGGGGTTGGAATTCTAAGGTTGCCTGGTCACCCTAATTTTCTCATTGAGACTTTATAAAGGTTTTTGAAAGGCTCTTTTGAAAAGGATGTTTTTGGATATGAAATTTGTCGAGTATTTCTCTTGGAGCTTGGCTTTGAGGAAATCAAGGGTTTGCAGGGACGAAAAACTCTGTAGATCACACTCTCTTCGTGTTTGAAAGACAACATCAAAAGGGTTTTTGGAGGTCTCATTCAAAGGCTTCATTTGTGCTTCAAAGTTGCAGATTCAGACTTTTGGAATGAAGATTTTGATCATATTTTGAAGTGGGATTGTGAGATTTTTGGCTTGTGATGATATTGCATCAATTTGGTGAAGTTTGGTTGCGTTTTGGTGGTAATTTTAATGATTTATGGGCACTTTGTAAATGCATTTGGAACCCATATTTTGGCTCATAACTCTGATAAGGATTTTTAAATCAAAACGGGTATTGAATCTTTTGCTGGCTCTAATCATGGCGATTCCAAAGAGCATCTGATTGCAATTTTTGGTGATGGATATTATTTTCTAGGGCAGGTTGTACTTCCAGTAGGAGACGCCCTTCTTGGTGGTCTTACAGTTTGTAATCTGTTGAAGGGGTTGTCTGGGTTGCTGGTTATTGAGGTCTGTTGCAGCTCTGGGGCATTATCTACAGACAAGGAGTACATTGGTTTAGTTCTTGTTGATGTGCATTGCTTAGGGGATCAAGAAGAGGCTACACCTGCTGTTAAGGAGTTTGTAACAGGGCTGTAAGTGATATTCTGAGTTTTATTTAAGCTGTCAAGTGTCTTCTACGCTGCTGTCTTGAGCCTTTACCAGGTCTTTTTGAAGTCTGGGTGAGGACGCCTTAGCTCAGTTGGCTAGCTGGTTCATGATCTTAATCCAGGGTGAAGATCGAGCTCTTGAAAATGATGGTTATCTACTTCCAGGCGCTTGTAACCAGGTCTGAATATATTTGAAATCTGATTAGAAAATGAAAATGTATGACTGTCTTAATTACTCTTATAATCAGATTTAGAATAGCTGCTGAAAGTGTTCTTTTTCAAATATGTTTATCTACATTTTATGCTACTGTTGTATACTCCATGCAATATCAAAACACATGCAAACTCTATGATAAAGCATTGCAAAAACAATACATATACACAAAGGCAGCAAGCAGCAAACTCGGGAAAAATCAAAAAAAAAAAATTGGGGTTGATCATTACAGTTTCTTTGTAGCTTGTCATTTGTAATTTGCAGTTTCTGATTGATATTGAAGGTTCAAACTTTAAAGTGGGACTATGAAATAACACACACTATACAGGTGTGCACTATAAATAAAGATTTTAAACTTAACAAGAGAAATCTATATTTCAAAATTGAAAGTGTAGATTCCTTTTAACTTTTTCTCTCTTACTCTTTCTACAATTAGGATGCCTTAAAATATAAAAAATATCAATTATTACTCTCTTTTTCTGCATTTTTTGGATTACCGATATTTTCAGAATATAATCCCCAGAAATTGAAAATAATTCTCTTTTGATTTGCCAAGATATTCCTGTGAAAGATATGTGCTTCTATAGTCTGACTAATTGATCAACCTAGTCTGACAATTAACTCCTAATTAGAGTAGTTGAGACTAGGTTACATTCACAAATCACTCAAGTCTTCAGTAGTTAACTGGGCACTAATCTTAAAGAAGACTCCATACATAACTGAGCATTATTCCCCTACATACTTGTATCATCTCTACTCTGATTTCTCTGCTGCACATAAACCAGGGTGAACTATGCCATCACTGCTGCACCACACTGATGCAGATCTTGACTGCCCCCTCAACCCACCTGAACACAGACCAAGCTTGCTGCTAGGTATGCTTCTCTGCTAAGGAGAAACTTCAGTGGACTGCTGAACTGCTGAAGGAATAACACTTTTAGAGCAACAAATTAAAACTCTTAAAATATTGTCACTCCTGCTCATATTTCTTCTTTGAGGACCATTGATGATTTGCAAGGATTCGCCAATACATAAGTTGTTCAGAATGTTCCTGATCAGGTTGCTGTTGATGCTAATGATGTTTCACAAAAGGTTTCTCCAGCTAGGTCTGAGTCTTTTCATGATGGAGTTCCCCTTCTTTCTTCTGGTTATGGTGGAGTATACTCAAAGCAGGTGTAAGACTTCGTGGAAAAACATGTTAAGGGCTTGATGACTCAGGCTCAAGCCACCATTGATCACTTGGACCCTGAGGGTTAGGGATCAGTCCAAAGTATCAGTATTGAGGCACCTGTTTCTCTATCTAAAGGACCTGATGAATGAAATTTAATTCTATCTTGAATTATTTGATACTTTATTAAACTTCCAGGTCTATTTTTCTGTTGGATATTAGGGTGCTCTTTGAAGCTTTATTTTTGAAATATTCATTCTATATCTAATGATCTTATTGAGCATATACCTTTGTAAACATCTTATGATTTATCCCAATATTGATAAAAAAAAGTATTTATTATAAGGAGATTTCTTTGGCACTAATATGTTAACTAATTGAAACTTTACAATATTGAAAAAAATAATTGGAACAAAAATCAAACAACTTGGAGGGAAAATAGAAAGGCTTCAAAACCTTACCACATGCAGTGATCTTGAATGGTTGGGACTTTCGTCATTGTTAATGGAAACATGCCTTCCATGTAAAGTCACAACAAGATAGTATAAATAGCGCACAACAGTACCCCTGAATGATGGTGGAATAACATTTGGTAGTGCTGCACGTATCGTATCTGAACAAACCACACATATATATTGTTTAAAATTAAAAACAATGTCATTTAAGGCACCTAAAAAGTTGCACACAACACATTTTTTAGTTAAATTATTTACATATCAAAATGATCCAAAACTTAAGGGAAAGAACATTCTACATACATCCAAGGTGCTATCTTTATGGACTTTGACAAACACTTTAATGTTTAGTTGCAACATTACAAATCTGAAGCATGTTGATGGAAAACTCGTGGGAAAATTTCAAGAATCCTTTTACAAATTTATTGCAACTTGCACTTAGATTAAGACATTACATTGGTTTTTTGGGCTACCATATTTTCATTGGAATAACTGTGTTCAGACTATCTGTGCACACAGATTAGCATCCACATTATCTTGAACCTTTATATCTCAGTATCACCAGATGCTCAGCTTGCATAGCAATGCATAAAAAACAAAAAAATTACCAATGGTTTAAAAAAATCAATTTTTCCTTAGGATTTACTTTGCAGTGACGCAAAATGTTGAGAATAGGTCAATTCAAACCCAGAACATAATACAGTGTATTCAAACCAACAAGCAACTTCTCAATGGATAATCATGCATGTATTCGAAATATCAGGCAGAGAACACAGTCACCAAAGTTTACTGATCCATCTCTAGACCAATTAAATGAGATTAACTTTTCAAACCCTACAAAACTAGTAATTAAAAAGGTATTACTTTTATGTTAAGGTATCAATTCTAATTCCTAACAGATAGTACAGAAAACAAAAGTCCATGGCCAATTCTTGAAGTTGAACCAAGATAAACTCTATTACACCCTAAACCACCACAACCAATCAGTTTCAGAACAACTAGGACATTGTCAGGACATGTAACAACCGTTATCTGTGCTATCCACTAAAGAATGAAGTCAAATACTCTCAGGAGTCAGGACAAACAATGGTTTCAGAGATCTACTAAATTTGTGTTGATAATTATTTATTATTGCCTTTGTTTGGATTGGCATCTTCAACTCGCTGCTTTACAAGTGCTGTCCAATATTGGCCACAGCTGACCCTAAGCCATATGACTGATGATGTCGAAGAAAGTTTACCAACCCCTCACAGGTTCTATTTTTACTTAAGGGTGTACTGACCATTCAACAGCCTCCTCCTCTCCTACCCCACTTCCCTCATGCCACATGCCAGCCTGACCTCACCTAGCTAGGTTCTAATAGCATGTTTAAAAGCATGGACCAGCTAGAAGCCTACTTCTCAAATCTATAAACCTACCATCAGCATGCCAGGGTGCTCTACCACTAAGCTACCAATTCCTCGAAGATTATATTTTCTCAGGGTGTGGATTTAACAAGATTGTGAGCAGCAGATTGAAGTGACATGAACACATTGCCAATATATGTTCACTCTTAAACCAATCCTCTGGAAACCTTCACACCTGGCATGTTTTTCTTCATCATTGCTTCTAAACAATTTCTCTAAGAGTTTGATTTTGAAGTTAATTTTGATGCAAAGTTTAAAAAAACATTGGAATAAATTTGTAGAAAACTCACTGAATGGAAGATGTTTTCATTGCCTCAATTAAGGTTTTCAAGAATTCCCAGTGTACCACGGGGATGCGTCCGCCCCTCTCCCCCCCATCCCCACATTTCTGAGACGAGGATGTCTCTAGGACGTGGGGGAGACATCGCCCCACTACTTTGCCACCTTTGCCATGATGCCATCAGGGCAGCAGGGACGCCCAAGCGTCTCCCACGGCCGACAGGTAGGAAAAGTTAAAAAATTAAAAAAAAGAAAAAATTGGTTTGGGCGCCCAAGGCCAAACCCTAATGGCCAACAGGCCCCACCAAAAGACCAGGAGACTTCCAAGAGTCTCCCAATTTCCCCAGAGACTTCTAGGTGTTGCAAAAGATAAGCAATAAAATCGTGAAGACCTCCGCAAAGGGCACTGCACCTTGACCCCAAATCTCCACTGACTATTGTCAAAGTTCATTGCAATCATTGCCATGTTTTTAATGTTTATTAGTTTAAACTTTACTTAGTATGCCAAGGTTTCATTTGCAATTCTTATACTTATTTCTGATTTTCCCCCAAACCTCTACCCACCAAATGTTAATTCATTGCCATGTTTTTTATGTTTATTCGTTTAGACTCTACTTGGTATGCCAAAGTTTCATTTGCAGTTCTTATACTTATTCCTTACACATCTTTTCATAAATAATTTTTCAAGTACTATATGTATTTGCACCACCCCCCTCCCACCGCCTTGTCACCCCCACGTTGTCATCCCCCTGCCATCTCCCCATCATCCCCAAACTTACGCCCTTGGTCCCCCCATCCCCGAAACCCGTCCCTGCATCCCCTTGTCAAGAAACTCCTAGAACACTGAGAATTCCCCAACACCGTTTAATTTCAATTACCCCATGATAATGTACACAATGAGCATGGCCATGTGAGTTCCTAGTTTGTTTAATTATATCATAGAAATACAAAAACCAGATCTAAACTAGCTGCAGACTCACTCAATTTCTTCAAATTGATTTCCATCGGTGGAGACATGGATTTGCAATCCGTCATACCAAACCTCTTCGGGATGTCTATAGTATACTTCCCTTGACTCAAAATGATCTCATTAGGCTTCTGCCACACTTCTAATCCCGGGAAGTAATGCATATATCCTAGATACTTCATCTCAAATTCAGATGCTAACTCCTTGCATTCAATAATGAGATATTTTGCTCCAGTAAGAAATAGATCATCAACATAAAGAACCAAGATCAATGCCTCACCATCAACTACCTTGAAATAAAGATTTGAATCAGCTTCATTCTTGGAGAAGCCCAAGCTCATCAGGTATCGATCAATCCTCTAATACCAAGCACGAGTAGCTTGCTTAAGACCATACAAATCCTTCTTCAATTTACAAGCATGAGACTCCTTGCCATGAATCTCAAAGCCATCAAGTTGCTCAATGTATACCTCTTCTTCAATTACACCATTAAGGAATGTTGTCTTCACATCCATCTGATGTAACTTCCATCCTTTAGCTGCTGCAATATCAATGATAGTCCTGATGGATGTATAACGTGCAACCGGAGCAAAGGTTTCTTCATAATCTATTCCCTCTTTCTAAGAGAATCCTCTAGCCACAAATCTAGCCTTGTACTTCTCAATGCTTCCATCAGCTGCATGCTTGATCTTGAAAAGCCATTTAGAAGATACAACTGATTTCCCTTCTGGTCTAGGTACAATATCCCAAACATCATTCTTGATGATAGGTTGATATTCTTCAGCCATAGCATTTCTCGATACTTGCTGACTTGAAGCTTCCTCAACACTGGAAGGCTCAGATTCAATGATATGACTCATTAATGCAACATAGCTTGGAAACTTCTGTGGTCTTTTTCTTTCTCTGAATGTTCCTCTGGGAGCTGCAAAATTTTCTGCCTCCTGCATTGTTTGCCTAGCCCATAGAGGTCTCTTTCAACCTATGACAATATCTCTACGCCCATCAGTTGGTTCCAAAGGCTCAACTGGATCACCATCCTCTTTCGGATCAGTAGACTCCCTCTGAATCTCAAGAGTATGATCAACGTCCATGTCCTGAGGAGTCTCTTGGTCTTCATTATCTATCTCCATGTATGAACCTTTAGATCTTTCGAATGCAACATCTTCTTCAAAAGTGACATCCCTACTGATCTCTATCAGTTTTTGACTTGGAATGTAAATCCTATAAGCTTTTGAGGATTCACTGTAACCCACAAATACTCCTTTCTTGCCAAAAGGTTCTAACTTCGTCCTCTTATCTTTTGGCACGTGGATGTAAATAAGACAACCAAAGATTCTCAAATGACTAATCTCAGGCTTCACACCTATGAATGCTTCTTTAGGAGTCATATTCTTCAAAATACGATGGGGGCATCAATTTTGAACATACACTGCAGTTCTAGATGCTTCTGCCCAAAGAAAGGTTTGCAAGTCTTGATCATGGATCATGGCTTTAGCTGCTTCAACGATGGATCTATTCTTCCTTTCTGCAACACCGTTCTGTTGTGGATTGTAAGGGGCACAAAACTCCCTCTTAATCCCTGCCTCAATACAAAAGTTACAAAAGCCTCCAGAGATGTATTCTCCTCCATTATCAAATCTTAGAACTTTGATCCTCTTCCCGGATAAATTCTCTACTTGAGCCTTGAACTCTTTGAATTTCTCAAGCACTTCTTCAAATTCCTTAGACTTTAAGAAATAAATCCAAGTCTTTCTAGAGTAGTCATCAATGAAAATTACATAATACAAGAACCCACTCAAGGATGCAACAGACATTGGGCCACACAAATCAGAATGAATAAGATCTAGAATGCATTTAGATCTACTTTCACTACTATGAAAAGGACCTTTAGTGTTCTTATCCAATGCGCATCCTTGCCAAGTACCTTCATGCTCCTAACTGAGTCTTGGAAGTCCTGTGACCATCTTCTGCATGGATGAAAGGGCTCTAAAATGGAGGTGAGCAAGTCTTCTATGCCAAAGCTCACTTGAACTGTTAGAGTCATGCAATAATGCCTGCATTGGACGAATGGAAAGTCTATAAAGACTCTCATGTTGAACCCCAATCACTCGAGCTGACTTGATGCTAGAATTCTTTGGCCAAGCAAGAACTTTTCCCTCTGAAAATGCAACTTGATATCCTTTGTCCTCCAAAGCTGAAATTGATACAAGGTTCCTCTTGATACCGAGTACGAACAAGACATCGCTCAAATGAAGAGAGATGCTGGAATCTAGGTGAAGAGAGGAGGCTCCAGCACCTTTTACTGAATAGCATGCATCATCTCCAATTATGACTTGAATGTTGGTATCTCTCTCCACCAAATCTGAAAGATGTTCTCTAAATCCAGTAATGTGATGAGAGGCGCCACCATCAATCAACCATGTGCTGCTATCGGTTGGAACACTGCTTGATAGGGCTGAGATAAATAGAAATTCACTTGAATTATCTCTTGAATCCTTCTAAAAAGAGGCATCATTCACATCCGCAATAGAAGCATGCTATTTTGGAAGAGTTGCACAATCTCTCGCATAATGACCAAACTTGTCACATCTGAAGCATTGTATATGGGAGAGATCCTTCTTCTTCTTAGATCCAAGAGCACCATCCAATCTTCTATCTTTGTTCCTCTTGAAATTGCCTTTCCTTCCTTCTCTTCCTTTCCTCTTCAAAGTTTGAGCAGCAAGTACATAATTGTCTTCATTGTTAGAACTTTGCCCATTACCTCTTGCTGCCAATCTTGATTCCTCTTGAATACAATCTGCCCTAAGTCAATCAAACTTAGGTAGCTTCGATCTTCCACTAATACCTTGGATAAATGGCTCCCAAGATTGAGGAAGACTGTTGAGTGCCAACATGACTAAGTCCTTATCATCGACCATATTTCCAATGGCACAAAGTTGATCTCTCAACTCAGTGATCTTCATGAAGAAGGAGATGACTGAATCTCCTTTCGCCATCTTGATGTGATGAAGCTATTGCCTCAATGCAAGAGCTCTGCTTGTATTATTGATCTCATATAGTCCCTCCAAGGTCTTGAACATCTCTCTTGCTATCTTCAACTTGGAGATAATAGGCACAAGGTGATCCTTCACTGAATCAATCAATATCTTCTTGGCCTTTATGCCATTCTTCCTCCATTGTGTCTGCCTAGTCTCATCGGAAGGTTCAAATACCTCTTTCTCCACGAACTCGAGAATGTCATTTTCTTCTAATGCAATAAGCACTTTATATTCCAAGAGGTGAAGTTGGAGGCACCATCAAGTCTATCTTCAACCTTAAGTCCGTTCACCATTTTCGTAGTTAAGATAGACACACAAAGATGAGAATAATGGAGAAAGATAATGCTGCTTATATAAATTTGATCACAATCTTGCTTAAACCCGCTCTGATACCATGTTAGTTTTAGAATCAAAAATTAAATAAGCAGATTAATACAATTTCAAACAAATAGACACAACATATACCCTGGGAAAACCCTCCAACTTGAGCGAGAAAAACCCAACAACAATATATCACTTATATATTGAATGATGAACAACAATTCTCTTTACAATGAGGCCAAACACTAGGCCGAAATAGCAGCACCTCACTTGATGCAATCTCAAAGAATAATATCGAACTCCTTGATGATATTGAACTGTTGTAGATGAATTCACACTTTGCTTGTGAATGGAAATGAACTGAATGAATGAAAGCATTTCCCTTATATACAAATCGCTGGAGAAGACGCGCCCTTTCAAGAAGCAAGGTCGGCCACCAAAAATGAAAGGATATGTCTCAAATGAAAGATAGCGAATATCAAGAAGAAGTCGGCCTTAATAAATAATATTTATTATTCAAGTGAAGCACCTCTTCACAAATCGATAGCAATAAATAAATAGCCAACGGCTATATGCAATTTATTGTTTATTAAATACATTGCAGGAAGTATGTAGCCCGCGGCTATAACATCAACAGTTTTTACCTCTATTGCTGAACTTTTTTTCTTGCTTGCACAAGCACAAATAGAGTTGAATATTGATCATTGAACTTTAGAAGTTGGTTGTTGTGCTATTCCTAAGTACTTGCAAGTGTTTGTTTGTTGCCAAGAAGATCGTAGAGAAAGATTTCTTCAAAAGAAGTAGGTTTTTTGAAGTTTTTTGGTTTTTTTTTCCTACATTTTCTTCTTTTTACAAATTAACTCTTTTGTTTTGTTTTGAAGTTTTTGTTTTGTTTTCATTCTTCTAGGTATCTATAACACATGTTTAATTTTTTAAAATGAATTAAGCTATTTAGTTTCAATAGATTGAAATTTTGAATAAATGGAAAGTGTTGTTTATTGTAATTGCACTTGTCGCCTTAGGTATTACAATGGCAACCGTTTCTAGCTCCACAAACAAATCTCATTTCAAAACAAACCCAAACTCTCCCCTTTGGAATTATGTTGAAATGGTTCAACAACTTCCAGGTGGTGGAGGTTATGTTTGGATTTGTAGTCATTGCAAAGTTAGATATCTGAGCTCATACAGTCGGGTGAAAGGACACTTGTGCAAAATCCCTAGACTAGGCATCAAATCTTGTCCAAATGTAGATAATAATGGCATTCCAAAAACCCAAGTATTCGCATTTATTAAAGAGCAAGAAAAAGAAGACCAAGCAGCAAGCCATAAATCAGGTCAACCTTTGATTAAGAAAGGATCTTGAGGGAAGAAGCCCCCTACACCACCTTCTCATTTTCCACCTACAAAGAACCATCCATTTATGTCCACTACCTCAAGAGATCATTGTGGCCTAGATACATGGCATTCCAAAATGACCAATTATTCGCACTTTAAAGAGCTTTAAGAAAAATGAGGCCAAGCAGATATTGTCGATCAAGGTAACAAGATGAGTGTATAATGAAAGGATCTTGAGGGAAGAAGCCCCCTACACCACCTTCTCATTTTCCACCTACAAAGAACCATCCATTTATGTCCATACCTCAAGAGCAAATTGTGGCCTCTACATATAAGAGATCAAAGGGACCATTGGAAACTTCATTTCAAAATGAGGCTAGAGATATTGTCGATCAAGACATAACAAGATGTGTATGTGAATGGATTGGCATTCAATGTCATTCGCTCATCATATTGGCAAAAAATGGTGAAATTTGTTAACGAGGCTCCAAAAGGGTATAAGGGCCCAAGTTTTGACAAGGTGTGTAGCACCTTATTAGATTGCAAGGTGAAATGTGTAGAGGACTCCTTTAAGCCCATAAGGGATTCGTGGATCGAAACAGGGGTGACCATCGTTTCTGATGGATGGAAAGATGCAAAAAATTGCCCATTGATCAATGTTATTGCAGTGTCCCCTAAAGGGGCAATGTTTTTGAGAGTAGTGGATTGTGAAGGAGAGGTGAAGGATGGTGCATTTATTGCTAACATTCTTTGTCAAGCTATTGATGAAGTGGGCCCTCAAAATGTTGTGCAAGTTGTAATAGACAATGCAAAAAAATTGTTGGGTTGTTGGGCTATTCGTTGAGGAGAGGTATTCACACATTTTTTTGGACACCTTGTGTTGTCCACTCCCTCAACCTAATGCTACAAAAAATTGAAAACAAAATCGAGTGGATCAAACAGGTGTATGTTGAGGCCAAAGACATCCAAATGTTCATCACCAACCACCATATGTCACAAGGCATATTTAGAACCTTCTCGAATTTGGAGCTGTTGAAGGTAAGTTAACTAATAAACATGTTTCACTTTAGTAATATCTTAAATTTTCAATTTTAATTTTTGTAAACTTAAATTTTATTTTATTTTGCTTTTCAAACAGTTTGTTGAGACCCATTTTGCCTCCAACACAATTGTGTTGAGACAACTTGTGAAGGTTTGTGAAGCACTCTCTAATATGGTCATCAACCCCAATTGGTCCATATGGAGGCAATCTAGCACTGCAAGGGCAACTAAGGTTAAGCAAATGATCCTAGATGACAATTGGTTGAATCGTGTTGAGTATCTCCTCAGTTTCACCAGTTTCATTGAGCCCATATTGAGTATGATTTGTTATACTAACATGGATAGACCTTGTTTGGGTGAAGTATATGATGGCATCAACTCAATGATTGAAAAGATGAAAATCATCATCAATGCGAAAGAGGAAGATCCTGAAGAAAAGTTCTTCAAAGAGCTACACAAAATCATTGTAGAGAGATGGAAAAAAATGACCACTCTGCTGCAGCTTCTTGCTTTTGCATTGAGTCCCAAATACTATAGTGTTGAGCTACTTTTTGTGACATCAAGAGTTGCCCCATATAGAGATGCTGAAGTGGCTTAAGGGTACAAGGCAGCACTTCGTAGACTCTTCATTGATCGTGACCGACATGATTTAGTAAGGGCTGAGTTCATGGGTTTTGCATTCTCCAGTGATTGTGATCTTGATGCTCTTCGAGACAAGTACATGGTCGATGCTCATAGTTGGTGGTACTTCCATGACCAAGCATACACATACCTACAGCCTCTTGCTATAAAATTTTATCCCAAGTAAGTTTTATAGTCAAAATCTTTTTATCTTTTAAATTTAAGTTTTATATTTTATAATTATTATTTTTATTTATATTTTAATTCGTTAAATTTTGTAACTCTTAAATATTTAATTTGGTCTTAATAGGTTGCTAGTTCAACTTCATCTAAGAGAAATTGGAGCACATACTCCTTCATCCACTCAATAAAGCGCACTAGACTACATTCAAAAAAGGCCGAGGACTTGGTGTATGTGCATTCAAACTTGTGGCTCCTTACACACAAGAAAAGTTACTACAACGAAGGAGACACGAGGAAGTGGGATATCGGGCCAGAGCATCTTGACTTGAATGCTTCCACAAGCCATTTTGTTGCACTTGATGTTGATGATGACTATGAAGCAGCTAGTGAGCATGAGAGTGCTAGTGTGAGTACCAAAGATGTTATTTGTGGTTCTTCTAATTTACCACTACATACATCACCTAATATGGATGGTGATGATGATATTTTTGATGACCCATATGATATTTGATCAATGATCAATGATGGCTGATTGTAAACACTTGACATTATTATGTTTGAACTTTAATCTATATCATGGCATTCGAGTTTCACTAATATTTTATTATTTGACTATGAAAGTGGTGGTGTATTTTTGCTATGTTATTTGACTATTAATATGGTGGTGTATTTTGAACTATATATATATATATATATATTTATTTCTGATTTTTATATGTTTTGTATTAACAAACCCAAAATGACAAAAAAAAAATCCCCAACCCGCAAACCGAACCGTCAAACCCGAACTTAAATTTAGTTAGTTAACAAAAATTAATAGAATTCAAATATGTAGAAACTTGCATCAACGATTCCCCTTTTTGTTGGATTCTTCCCTCTAAATGCGGTTGGCAAAGTGTATGAGAGTAACTAGTTAAAAAGGTGATCTGTTATTGCTGCTTCACCAACCACATCATCCTTCTTCATCAGCTGCAACCCTTTTATCAGCTGCATTGCCTTCCTTTCCTCCATGTCACCTAGCAAATGTTGTGGTTCCCATTTAAAACTAATATCTTTGCCTTTTTTAATATGTTGTGGTTTTTTTTATTTGCTACAAATCCCTTTTAAATTCCACAACTCCTTTCTTATGGTGCGGCTGCCTTAAATAACATAAACAATAATTTCATAAACCTCCAACCTGCCACGTCAGATCTTTGAAAGCTGCAATTCAATTCAAATTCCACCTGCTATGAATTTTCAACACTCTTGTCTCCACTAGTGCACCTTCTTTTGAATATGCAACCTGCAATTTCAAAAGGTATGGCGAGTATGTTCCTGGAAGATGGCAGATAGAATAAAACAGGAAGGAATTACTTTGCTAATAAACCCAATGAAATCTTCAACAACTCCCACATCGATTTTGGAATAGTACAGCAACCTCCTCCAGCAAGGAAAAGTACGGCTGATATATTTTTATTGATTTCAGCAAATAGCATGACTATTTCTAAATTTTTCTGGAATAACAATACCTACAAAACAAATAAAATATATTGTTTGGATTTTTTGATCTGCTAAAACTTGTGATAACTTGAAATTCCTTGTAAACCCAAATTTGACATCTAAATAAAACCAACAAAGAGAATCAGAAGGTTTCAGTCTTCCAATTCCTGGATAGTCCGTGAAGGTTTTCATCCTCAAGGAAAGAAGTTGAACCAAGGCTTCTACAACAAGACTTTCAAGAAATTGATAATGATAGAATGAATCCTTTTTTTCAACTATTCTCTTTTTTGTTCATTTTTCCATCCAACTTAAATGTAGTTAAAAATACTTTTTATTAAATATTCACCTTTTCCCTCCAACTTAATCAATTACTTTGTAATAAAAATAAATGTAAGTTATCTTTTAACTTTCCACTTTTTGACAACTTAAATATTTAACCAATTAATTATTTTGCACACAACCACCAAAGTTATGGAAAATATCAAAATAGCCCAAATATGAATTCTGACAACACCACCAATACTTTACGTGCATAGGATATCAATCTATATGAAAGTTGGCACTCTCCCAAGATGGACTTCTCCAAGAAGTGTGTAGTGTTGCCAAAATGTTGGATCCACACACAAAAAGTACCATTGTACCCATCTTGGCTCCAACAACTCTCTGCCACTATCAAAATACCATTTCGATAAGTTTTTTCTCTTCAAGAAAGTTGGAGTTTCCAAAAATGTTGGAATGGACTACAAAAGGGGCATTACAATTAGCCCAAGTTGCTTGTTGTTTGATCATGAATCCTACCAAGTCTATTGAACCAACTTTGCTCATTGGGTTTAGATTTTGAGGTGTGTCCACTAGACTTGCAAGGTACAAATTGGAACACCTACTCATAAAACAAGCCTTACATAGAAAGTTGATCCACAAATTCAATAGGAAAATAAATAAATCTTTAAATAGATTTATAATAAGAACAAATATCCCTATATTATAGGCCTTCTAAAAGGTCGTCTAATAAATAGAGCTTTTAGAAGATCATCTCGAAATAGCTATCTACCAAAAATAGAGATGGCTAAAAATAGCCAATCTAATAGTTGGCTCCTTACAATGCTTCCTCATTTTGAACACGGGTATCCTCTGAAGAAACCTTGAAACTGATAATCATTGATAACTCACCAAGTAATCTTGGTGATTTGAGTATAACACCTTCCTCAAACACTTGTAAAATTCAGTGTTCAAAGTTTTTGTAATTATGTGTTGAGTGCTTTGGACCTTATCTATGACAAAGGCCTTTTATGTGATAAACCATCCATCTTGAAGTGCCTTGGATGAAGAGGAAGGAAATGATAAGATTATCACATCCACTGCTTTGGATGCTTTTAGTATGGAAACAAGTCTTGATCCTATTAGCCCCCCTGCCAAAAAATACAAAAGTTTACAAGTTCATTGTGCCTTTGTGTGCTTGTAGCCTTGTGTTGAACACCAATCAAAGACAACTTATATTAAGCTTTCATATTTGTGTGATATTGAAATTTCAAAAGAGATAAGGCACAATGTCTAATCTCTTCCTTGTAGCTCACCATGAAGATAGGCATTGAAAATTTGTTTATTTGCAAAATAAATGTGTCATTGAAATGGTATATGGGGAAAATTTTGTTGTCTCATATCTAAGTAAACAAATGCACACAAAGGAGGGCGTCTAATACATATGAAATTTGTTTTGTTTGCCAAACAATTAGAACCTGTCTTCCCTATTTTATTGGCCTTTTTTTTCTCTATACAGC
>VDFB02309504.1:0-117521 GCA_007258455.2 Sequoia sempervirens | reverse complement strand
GATATCTTCTCACGTAGATCTTTTGGTTTAATTTTACACTAAATATGGAA
Source organism: Sequoia sempervirens (assembly GCA_007258455.2). Classification (NCBI taxonomy): domain Eukaryota; kingdom Viridiplantae; phylum Streptophyta; class Pinopsida; order Cupressales; family Cupressaceae; genus Sequoia; species Sequoia sempervirens. Next base: position 117,471 of record VDFB02309504.1, on the reverse strand, counting down.
AATATGGGTTTTTAGCATGAAAATAGACATCCCAACTTCACTCCTTTATCCCATATAGGACCAAATCTTCACATGGTGTAAGGTTCAAATTTTCTCTAAGTATGAAAAATATAGATTTTAACATGTAATTGGACCTCCCAACTTGACTCTTCCATCCCATCTAGGACCAAATCCTTCCAAGACGCAAAGTGTTTCAAGTGGCTTAAGATAAAGTTGAAAAAAATTACCATAGAATCAAACTAGCTTGTATTAATTACAATGACTTGCTTTATACTCGTTACCCACAAGATGCTAAAGATTTGATTTCAGAGTGATCTCATTTGTTAGATATTTTGCATATCTTGTTCCATGATTTTTTAGAAAGATGTATTGTGAGAATTTCTTATTTCCTACACCTATTTAAGAGTCCCAAAGGAGCAAAGGCTATAAATAATTTGTGTTTAAAGTCTTGGCTAGATTTTCTTCAAATTGGAAGAAATTTCTAACATTCAATAATTGAATAGATCCCCACAAGAATAGAATGAATTGAATAATTTCAAACTTCAACACATTTTCAAGGAATGTTTGAGATCCCATTGAATTAGATCAATATGAATGGAAATAAAATATTGTTTTAGGGATTTAGAGGATAGAGATAAGGGGATTAAGAGAGAAAAACTAGAGAAGAAGAGAAAAAATTGTGTGTTGATTAGAGGTCGAGTAAAGAAGAATAAAATTTGTGTAGCTATAAGGTCACTAGATTGGGTTTTGTCACTCTAGTAGATTTTAAATTATATTATGATGTATTGGGGTAAGTGCACAAAGATGGGGGACCAAAAAAGGGTCTTAAGTGACCACTTTTTTTCTAAAATCAAGAAAGACTGGCCTTGGATGAGAAATTGAAGATAGGTACACTCAAAATTTTAAGATGAAACAAAAACAAGAGTTGTAGTGCTCCAAATCTACTTTGTAAACTACTATTTTTTTGAAAATGATAGAGATTAAGGGGTTCAAAAAGGGGGGCCACACAAATTGGTCCTATTTTTTCAAAAAACGCATAACATAACATCTAGTGTGGTCCCCCTAAAACGTTAACTTTTTTTAGTATTTTAAAAATCGCTTCAATGAGAAATTAGCTAACACCATGTAGTTTATCCTTGACTTTTATAATAAATTTTTAATGAATATATGACTTTTTACTAATTTTCAAAGTGGACACATCTCGAAAAATAGAAATTTGAGTGTGCTCCCCCCTAATTTTTTTGAAAACTAATTGGAAATCAATTTTTTTTAATATGTGTAGAATGGAGTCTAGTTTTTAAAAATGTAATTTATTTGAAATTTTTAAGAAGAGTTAAAAAATAAAGTAAAAAATACCAAACATTGGTTTTTGACAAAAATAGATACACCAACAAAATAAATTAAAGATGAAAACCTTAACATACTCAAAATGTGAAAAAATTACATGGTTAGATAGCTAAGAGAGAGCTTAACATGACCATGGTGTTTTTTTGACTTGACCTTGAAACACGTGCAAACTTGATGGGGAGCATGCTCGAGATTATGTGAAATTTTTTAGAATATAGAAAAACACGTCTTTGGGCATTAGAAAGTCAGCCCAAGACCTTGGGTTCAAAGAAAAAGGAAAATTCAAGCCAAAGGCTTGGAAATTTCAAAAGAAAACAAAAATGCAAGCACATTATAATGCGCTCGCATTATGCTTTATTAAATAGTTTATATATGTATGTGTATGTATGTATGTATGTATGTATGTATATTTGTGTGTATGTTTGTATATATGAATGTTTGTATCTATGTATGTTTGTATGCATGTTTGTATGTATGTTTGTTTGTATGTATGTATGTATGTATGTATGTATGTATGTATGTATGTATGTATGTATGGGTTGAGGGTTGAGGGTATGGGATTTAGGGTATAAGGTTGAGAGTACAGGGTTGAAGGATAATGTTTAGGGTTGAGGGTATAAGGTATACGGTGAAGAGTTGAGAGTGTATGGTTTATGGTTTAAGTATAGGGTTGAGGGATAATGTTCAAGATTAAGGGTACAAGTTTGAGGGTATAGGGTATAGGGATGAGGGTTGAGGGTGTAGGGTTTAGGGTTTAAGGTATAGGGTTGAGGGTTGAGGGATAGTATTCAAGGTTGAGGGTATCGGATTAAGTGTATAGGGTATAGGGATTAGGGTTTAAGATATTAGGTATAGTGTTGAGGGTATTGGGTTTAGGGTATAAGGTAATATAGTTAAGGGTTGAGAGTGTAAGGTTTAAAGTTTAAGTATAGGGTGGAGGTTTGAGGGTTTACGCTTGAGGGATAATGTTTACAGTTGAGGGCATAAGGTTAAGTGTATAAGTGTGTGAGGGGGAAAATCATAGAGCACACACAAGATAAATGCAATGAAATAGAAGCTAATCTAAATCAAAAACACTAATCTAGATCTATTCCTTCACTCATGAAATGAAACTAAACTATTATTGAATTCAAGAAACAAAATCAAAAGATGAAAGCATACATGAATTCATAAAAAGAATAGTGTTAGTACCATCCCATGTTGGAGTGTATTCACACGATGTTGGGTTGTTCATATCATTGCGAAGCCTCCATTGTTGTGTGCGAGAATTTTTGAAGAACGATGCATGTGTTGATCAAAGAAATATGTTGAAGCATTGTCAATGTTGATTATGATCTCAGTAGTACTTCGTTGTACAAGATAGGTTGATTCTTCAATCCCTTTGTTTGTGAGGAAAGATGTTTTCTATATAGAATTTGTGATTTGAAATAGACGATCAGGATCACATAGTAGAATATCTTGATTTACAGTCAAAAGATGTTGAGAGGAAATAGACATGAATAATCCATGCAAAATAGATTGCATGATTAGTCTGATTGAAGAAATAGATTGAATAATTTGTGGGATTGAGAGATAGATTGATCAGTCAGGAATAGATTGAGAAATAAGGGGATCATAATTTACTCAATCAGGAAAGTGGTTGAGAATGATTAATTAGTTGATTTAATTAATTAATTCATTTTGGAGTTGAACGTGCAAATCAAGTTTGAATTTTGCAAATAAAGTTACATTAGTTTGATTTGATTTTTGATGATGACTCGAATAGTTTATTTAAATTATTCAAATTTGGAGGGAAACTGAGTTAATTAAATTATTATGATTTAATAATTCAATCAATTTAGGGGAATAAAGTGATTTAGAGACATAATTAAATAATTGGTGTTATTTAACTAATCAGGATGAATAATGTTAGAGTAGGACTTTATTAAATAAGTGAAATTTATTTAATTAGTCAAAATTGATGAAATGTGAATTAATTAAATAATATTGTATTATTCAATTAATAAGCGAAATAGGGTTTTAGGACTTTATTAAATAAATGGAATTTATTTAATTAGTCAAAAATTATGAAAAAGTGAATTAATTAAATAATGTCGTATTATTCAATTAATAGAGGAATTTAGGGTTTTCGATGCTTTTGATGTGAAATGTAGTGGTATTTGATGAAATTGATGCCGATGATGTGAAAATGTCATTTAGTATGTGTGATAAGTGTTAGGTCAATTTTACATGTCTACATTTTCCCCCGCTTTGATACAAAGTATAGGTTGCTTTGTTTCAAAGATTCAATTTAAGATCAAGATTTTGAAAAAAAATTATGCCCCATTGTGCCCCGACAGTCAATGGAAATATGGTAGGACTCTATGCTACCCCCTTGAGAGGTTGGTCAAAAATTTTGATTTTGAGGTTTGGCTCATGAAACTGTTCTATTTCAGTTCAGTTGCATAGAGAACAAAAAAAAATTCTATAGGTCCCTTTTTGCTCATTCAAATGTTCCTGGGAGCTCCTAATGCTAACCTAGGAAGGTTCCCTAAGTAAAAATTAGGGATTTTGAGGGTTAAAATAGGCAATTAGGGTTCTAATTACCTCATTTGCACTTTAAGCCTATGGTGAACTCTTGTCTTTGGATTTCTCATTTTGATAGTTGTTGAGGAGCCATGGTGTTGATTCTGGGAGCCCCACATCGCGTAGATGTGGTTCGAGAGTATGGATGACCCGCAGATTTTGGTGCCCTAGTATGTACTCTCTCGATTCTCGTTTTGTTTTTCCATGTTCCTATAATTAATGATTAAAGTCCATCAAGTCAAAAGTGTAGGTTTTAGGGTTTCAACGCTTTTGCCTCAGTTTTAGCACATTTTCCATTTTGAAACAGGTGCTTTTGCTCTGAATTTGCGCACTTGCTTTAAATTTGTGCCTTTGACCTGCGTTTTTGCTTTTGCAACTCACTTTTGCTATACTTTTTCACTCTTGAATATTTGTCCTTGTTTTCTGCACTTTTGCTTTATATTTGTGCTTTTTCTAGACTTTTTCACTTTTGATTTCCTCACTCTTGATGTTTTTCAACGCTTTTGACTATTTTTTCTTGCATTTTCCTATTGTCTATGCTTTTTCCAAAAACTTCATCGCTTTTGCTACAAAAAAATTGTTTTTGAATTTTTGGAATCCTATATTAGTTTATTCATCATTTTTTTTTCAATTTGCATGTTTAGAGTGAATCCTTGACATCATGGGTTGAATGATTGTAGGTGGTCCTTAAACCACTATAGTCGAGGGAGCGACAAACCCAAGATCTATTTGATTTTATTTCCGGTTTTGATGTTTTGGAGTGAGATTTTCTAGATGCGTTTGAGCTACGTCACATTTGTTACATGCCTCCCATCCAATGTCACACTGCGATGATGACCACACTTGTGGAGCGGTGGCATTCAAAGACTTCTTCATTCCATTTACCTACAGGGGAGGCCACCATTACCCTCAAGGATGTGTGGAGGATTCTCTCTATACCTATCCATGGTGAGCTCATTACATACTCCATTTGACGGGGTACCCGCGCTATGCGGCATGTGCTCGGTGTCAAGCGCTTGGAGGTTCGACAGTCTAGATTTATTAGAGTTTGTTGGCAGTGTCGACCTTGTTTCCCTTGTTCTTTGCAGTTTGATTATGAGGTTGGTTGTTCTTGATAGGAGAGGCCGCTAGTTCCTTATTGGATGGGGTATATGTATCAAGGAGATGTTCGAGCATGAGACTAGATATGCATTGGGTCCATGTCTCCTCGCCCACCTATATAGAGATATGCATGAGGTTGCATATTGGGGTGGGAAATCTATTTCCATTGGTGTTTCTCTTTCACATGTATGGGCCTAGGAGAACATCACAGTCATGCAACTTGATGGTATACAAGATCGTACTGTTTATGATCCATACTCCTATCGTTATGGAGATTTTCTACACTATACCTTGCTTGGGGAGCTTTCATACCGACGTCATGTATTTGATGATATTCTAGGCTTTATATGGAGACCATATATGGGTTGTGAGGCCCAGCTTAAGGATCAAGAACAACTAGTATACTATTGATAGACCAGATGGTTGATTGGTCGCACTCACTCCCTCCTAGAGTGATATTTACTTGACAAAGTCTGCAGGCAGTTTGGAGAGAGATAGGGCCAGTTTACTAATGCATTGAGGCTCAGTTTGGTCAAACCACCAGAGAGGTCAAGGTATGGGGTTATCAAGCTGAAAAAGATGTTGTTATTACTGTTTTCAGAGTGTTTTCCCCAGTTGAATGGGGTTGGCTAGTGAATTTGGTAGATTTGAGTACCACTCCCAATTTTTATTAGTGGTGGGCATGACATGTGCCATTGAGATTTACAGATCCTAGTGTTGATCCCACAGTAGGTAGAGTAGGCATTACAGGCTGACGTGGAGAGAGATAATACCTCAAGATTATAGTTGACTAGCTTGGTCGGGCCTGATAGGATGGGGCACATAGTGGTCAGGGTGATTAGATGCCTTAGGTTCAGGGACATGTTCTAGGTCCCCCTCCACCACCTGGGGATGGAGGTTCACAATTGGCTATGGAGATAGGGTGGAAAAGGGCCACGAAGGCATAAATTTTCATATTGACAACAAAGCGAGATGACTTCAGAGCCGAGTGAGATACAAATATCGGACATTGTCTCGTTGTCGAGACCTAGTTGTAGGTTATCACTATAGAGAGGGATAGTTTGAGGATAGAGCGAGATAGTCTTCGTGCTAAGCAGGATCAATTATTACAGAGGACTACATATTATTAGACTCTATATTATGATTTTGTTCCTTGAGCCCAACGATGACTGAGATTCAGAGAGCCTATTGTGGCAGGTGGTGGTGCTGAGTCAAGTGGTCATTTGTTAGACAAGCAAATCCAGATGGTGATCCGCAACTTGGTCTATAGAGTCCTCCCTTTTCTTTCGGGCAGTGTTATATCTGTACTTGATCTTTATGATGTTTATTTCTTAGAGACTTCATATTGTAGACATGATTTTGTATATACATTCATCGGCCCAATCGAGGCCTCGTATATACTTATTATTTTGTATTATCCTATTTGTTATCATAGAATCTAGCAGCGCTCGATTCACAGATAACACCCTACAAAACTTGTCTATTTCATAGTTTTGTGATGTTCAAGCACACAAAACGAGGCAAATTTCAATTCACCTCAATGCATGCTTGAAAATTTCAAATAGTCTGTTTGAGTGTTTCACCCCATTTGTCTCTCGAAAGCCTTTGAAATGAATATCTTCGGGAACTCTCAAAGTTGAGAGTTAGTCAAAATTGTGAAATATGTTGGAGCATTGAAAATCAACGTTCCTACATATACCTTAGCCAAATTTTACTCCAAGTGTTGGAGCATTGAAAATCAACGCTCCTACACTTTTTCCAAGTTTGTAATATGCAAAAGCATTGAAAATCAGCACTTGTGCACTTTATGTTTTGCTAACTCTTTGATATGCACAAGCGTTGATTTTCAACGCTCATGCATGTTTTCTACCACATTATGTGCCTTCACTAATGCACATATCAAGTTCACTTATGACACTTTTCAATCACTTAAAATTGATCTTAAGTTAATCCTCCCTCATTTCAATTTGTCACTTTCATTCTAATTCGTCTTTCTTTCCATCCCTACATGTTGGTTGACATCCTACTTCGAATTGGATCAGTGTCTTCAGGGTTTTTCATGATTTTCGAGCTAGGGCATCACATTTTTAATAGGTATGTTGATTGATTTTTTCCATTCATTGTTTTCCTCTTTCTATTGGCTTTTCAAACTCTGTAGAATCTTGTTCTATGTTTCCTTTGCATCGCCAATGTGTTTAGGGTTTAATCATTTATTCTATTTTGATTATCTCTCTCTCTTTTCTATCACGCTCAGCTCTTCATTTTTCTTTTGAGAATTTATTTTTGCTTTGTGCCCTAGTTTTCTTTCTCTCCATCTATTCCCCGTTCTTGTCTCTTGATCTTCGAATCTTCATCCACGCTCAAATTGTACAAAGCAGTGAATTTGTTTGTTTCAACAAATGTGTCAAATTTGTCAAGTGATTTCAAATAAGGATACCACACTCAAATTATTCGAGCGGTGATTTTCACCACTCAAACACCAAGTCAAGCACCTGGCCCTTCAATGTAATAGCGGTAAAAATCACCACCGTTACACCAAGATCCTCCATATGTAGAAATGCTGGAGTGGTGAAACTTACCGCCATTTCACTTTGATAATTTTCACAACTCCACATGTAAAAGCAGTGAAAATTACTGCTTCTACATGGAGTGCACTTTCACTTACATGCACAAGTGGTGTTTTTGTTTTCTTTGGCATCCAACTTCAAAAGAAATAAGTCTCCAAAGAAGGATATGCTCAAGCGCTGATTTTCAGCTCTCAAGCATGATACTGCACTTTCCTCCAAATGTAGAGGCATTGTTTTTACCCATCTTTACACTTCCATTTTTTCTAAGTAAAGAAGACATGTCAAGGCACTGATTTTCAGCACCTTGACACTTTTTCCATATCATTTGCATAATACATGTAGGGCACTGATTTTTAGCGCCCCTACATGTAAATTCATTATCTCAAGTGTAGGAGTGTTGATTTTCAGCGCTCCTACACAAAAGGTAGTTTTTCTTTCTAACGCTTTGAAAATGCTCTACTTTCACTTTGAACCTTGTTTCTTTGCCCATGCTCCGTTTTTTGTGCCAAATTGCTCATTTCCACTTGCTTCACATTGCTTGCTTGCCTCATGCTTCCCAATGCTTCAGTTTCACCTAACATCTGTTGATTCACCATCCTTGGAGTTTCTCTCCAAATCTCATCAAGTGATCTTGAAGGTGATATCCTTTGATCCTAGTTCTTCTAGATGACATCAAAGAATCCTCCATCATTGATGGGGTCATTGTAATCCTCATCATTTAATTTATCAATCCAAGGCGGTGTCCATGGTTGTCTGTAAGAGAGAAAGTAGGAAACTTGCTTGGCAGTCTATTCTACTTGCAGAAATAAATCCTATTTGCATGAAAGGGAACTGATCTAAGGAACACTTGCAATAATTGAAAAGGATAAACTACTTCACACTTGCTGGAAATGAAAATATTGCTTGAATTCAAATTTACTCTAGAATGTTGGAAATACATTGCTGGAAATGAAACTAAAACTATCCTATTTCCTCAGGCTAAAACAAGCCTTTCTAATTCCCCCATTTTTCTCAAATGATTACATTGTATTTATAGAATTCATATTCTATATCTATCCAACCAATCCACTAAGAATGTGGATCCAAGATCCTATTTTTGATGGGTCATTTACAAAACTCTAAAAAACTGAAGTTGTTGTCCTCCATCATGCCACTTTTATCTCAGTCAATTTATAACACGTACTTCTCCTTCCCTCATGCAAATCATGCCAAATTAGGGCAAAGATAAGGATGAATGGCTAAGATTGAATTATAAAATAATTCAATCAAGGGTGGAAATTAAATGAGATGCCAAGAGATAAGATTGACACAAATAATGAGGTTGGTACAACAAAGAGGTTGTTGGAAGAATTTAAATAATTATAAAATTATTTAATTTCTAGGAGGGGAAGTGAATAATTTAATAATGAAAACATTATTTAATAATAAAAGACATGTGATAGGTTGATCTTTTAATTAAATAATGATTTAATTCAAAAGTGGGAAGAAAAGGATAAATGAATAATTAAATAATTAAAATAACTATTTAATTATAGTAGAAAGATGATAATAATTTAAATAAATAAAAAATTATTAAAGAATTATAGAGGAAAAGGACATTAGTGATGCAATTAAATAATTAATAAAAAAGAAGAATAAAAGTAAAGAAATGAATTAATTAAATAATTAAAATTATTTAATTAATAGCATAATTATGACATTAGACAATAATCAAATAATTAAAATTATTTAATTATTAAGGATGAAAGGGGATAAAATAGTGTTCATAGGCTTAGGACAATTTTTAGTGTCTACATTTTGCCCCTCTTTGATACAATGTAGTTTATTGCGTCATGTCAAAGAAATTCAATTAATATATGCCCCAGTGTAAACAGGGTGGACTTATTCCCCCTTAGAAATTTTTTGCAAATTTTCCAAAAAAATCAAAAAAGTTTGAAAATTGTTCTGATAAGCTAAATTGACAGCCAGTAATGCGTCGGTGATAAAATATTTGAATTTTAGGACCTTTGGGGTAGTGAAATTAAGGTTTCAGACCTCTCATAGAGTGCAGCCAATACAAACCCTAATAATTGAGTGGGTATAAAAAATAGGAATTGAGTGGGAAATTTGTTCATTTTTTCAACCTTGGAGATCAAAGAGCTCTAGAGTGACCTACTGCCAAAATGTCGCCGGTTCCACACAATATTCACTGTGGATTCAAAGTTTGGACATACATATGGCAAGAGGACTTGGAGGATTGGGTGAGTACATCAAACCCACTTCGTCAGTTTTTGTTTTTGCGTAGATTTAGGGCTCAAAAGTTGAGCAAGCAGATGCGGTGAACACCATTCACTATAATTGCTATCGCATGCACCACATGTGAGGGTGTTTCTCCGCAATCGAATGGTGCACAACAATTGTAGTTAGGGTTTTTGATGAATGTAGTGTGGCACAACTGTAAAGTGTGCCACATTTTCTCCTACACTGCATATGTGGTCGGGAGTGATGCAAACATAGAAATGATCCACATGTCCATAGTGAAATGGTGCATGTGAAAATGACAATGCAATTGATTAGAGATTGACCACAAATGACCCTGGTAATGCATATGTTGAGGCATGCAATGCAATTGTGTTTGTGTAACACATTTGTAGAAATGTGGCACATTTGAAGTGTGTGACACATGTGTTATGCAAAACGATGCAATCACTTGGTTAAAATTTTTCCCTAGTTTAGGATGAAATTTCTTGTGCAATTTTGGTCCAATAGGTTTGACTAGGGTTTTGGATTGATGCAATGCCTTTGCTTGTGATCACATGTTTTAATTGCCCCAATCTATACTCGAGAGTCATGGTCGTTTACATTTTGACTTTGGGATCAATTATTTGACATTAAGAAGCATCAGTTGATACACCTCAGTTTGTACCATGTGACATACATGCCCATCATTAGGGTGAATAGGGGATTACTGACTGCACTCACAGAGAGGTGGCATTCTAAGACATGTTCATTCCATTTCTGAATGGGAGAGGTGACAGTGATGCTTGAGGATTTCTAAAGGATTTTGAGGCTACTGATCCATAGAGAGAGGGTGAGGTGTGATCCAATGTGGGGATATCAAACCATCAAGGAGCATTATGAGTATGACAATGTTGCAGAGCTTGGCATAGAGGGTTATGAGATTAGATGGGAGATCCTAGTAGAGTGATATGAGAGATGGGACTACATGTGTACTTTGATTGGTGGGATCGTGATTCTGGATCGCAAAGGCCATATGCTCGTGGGGATGATGAGGAGAGGAATAGTCTATGCATGAGGGCCTTATTGACCATGTTATATTTTTAGTTGCATGACATTGCATATTGCCATAGTCAATCAATGAGCTATGAAGTGACATTATTGATGGTGTGGGCATGAGAGCACATAGTCGTGTTTCATCCTCTAGTGGGTAGGAAGTTAGGTGATAAGATACCGTATGTGTATTTGTACAGAGGGATTGCAACTCAAACCCATGTAGGATACATTGGTTATTGGAGATAAGGCATTGATTTACTTGCTAGTTTCATATGGAGGCCATACAAAGACTACTTATAGTGGCCAAATGAGGATCAATATTTGTCATGCTGTATACAAGTGAGGTTCTTGATTGGATGGATAGTCCAATCACAACACATTATAGAGCAGTGCCTACTAGATCGGGTGTAGAGGTAGATTGGGGAGACATAGGATATACTCAGGGGCACAACAAAGTTCATGGTCATTGTGTGAGGTTTAGCCATGTGGACAAATGATACTAGTGGCAGTGGCAAAGAAAGGGATAGATGCACTATAGCTAGTGCAGTGGGGTTGGAAGGATAGTGTTGCAAATGTAGGCACCACAAAAAATTATGATGCATGGTGGGCCACTCATAGGCCTGAGCCTTTCATAGATCCAAATCATCCAACTCTCATAGAGTGTCAAGGAAGGGGCCCATGAGGCTGATTTAGAGGTTGGGTTAGAGAGGAGATGGCGAGAGAGGAAATGGAGGTAGGGGAGACAATGGTGGAGATAGTAGGGGAGGGAGAGGAGGGTGAGGAGATAGCAGGTGGTGAGATCTTTATCATTGATCAAGGAGGAGGGTGAGGAGGAGAGAGTGGAGGAGGAGGAGGAGGAGTGATAGGAGGAGGAGCCACTAGATGAGGGACCACTCCTAGATATCGGTCAGCATGATGTGGCCATGGAGGAGGTAGAGATGGAGGAGGAGCATTGGGTGGAGGAGATGGGAGAGGCTGAGTGGATCCTCCTAGAGAGTATTTTCATGGGGAAGGATATCAGAGAGGGGTTAGAGGAGGTGCCTATCAGAGGCGAAGACAAGTTTGTGGATTAGTGGATAATAGATTTATAGGCTCGATTGGATGAGCTATGATGGCCAAGATAAAGGAACTGGTGATGGAGGTGGGGGATTTAAGGAAACAGAGGGATGCCTTGAGGACAGAGAGATGCAATAGTGGTTGGTTAGAAGCAAGTTGATCAATGGGTGATAGATTTCATAGCTACTTGTAGTGGGTTGACCACTGACATGGCCAAAGAGATTCAGAGGTCAGGTATGCGAGAGCTGCATTACAAGGATTTGTATGAGGCTGAGGTACCACCCTAGAGGAGAGCACTGAGTTCTATAGAGTCCTTTAGAAATGGTAGGTCTCATAGCAGACGGTCACAGAGTAGTGGCGATGTTTTAAGGCCGAGGCAATCAAGACCATATGATAGGCCACCCTTCGAGCACAAATCATCAAGGTCTCTGCACTGAGAGGACAAGCAACCATCACCCTCAAGGGATCAGGGTAGCTCTAGCTAGGCCTCATTTCGATATTATATGGACACTTATATTTTTGACCATCAGGCCTACGAGCTCTATTTTTGGGAAACATATTGACATTGTACTGTGACATTTTGTGAGTGATATGCATTAAACATGATTTTGGTGGTGAGTATATGATATGCATTCCTATGTTATGAGGCTATGTGTGTTTATGATATGTATGCATTCTATATGATTATATGATGATGTAGTATGTTGATGCATTATGGATGACTAATGTATGTTTATGCTTATATATGATTCCTAGATGTTAGATGGATGCATTTAATTTTATGATATTTTTATGGATATAATACAATGATTATGAATGTCATGTATATTCCTTAATGGATATGATGTATGTTCAATATATTATGGATGCAAAATGATGTGATGTGATATGGTTATGATATGCAATGCCTATGTATATACAATGTTATGTGATATATGGTAATGGATTATGATTATGAGGTGATATGGATATAATTATATGCCAAATATGATGCAATGTATGATGATTTATGGGTGTATGTATGTAATGATTATGTTGGATATATGCGATAATATGTATGCAATGTTAATGATGTAGGAAATTCAAAATGATATGAGATGATTATGATGTTGGATGTCTATATGAAATACATATATGTTATCTATCTTTTGTATTTTCTAATGCAATATAGATGAACTATATGATGATGTCTATAATGCTTCTAACATGATTATGTATGTAGGATATTCTGCGTGTCATAGGATTCCATCAAGATGCAAATAGAAGAAATATTAGCGTGGAGGATATGGATGTTAGTGCAGTGTTAGCAGAGAAAAATGAGAGATGAATATTTTTCTATGCAAGGCTTTGCATTTAATCATTATTGGGTGGTAAAATATGGCAAACAGATAATAAACACCTTGATATGCCATAAACCAAGGTGTGCAAAGTCATCAATTTGTGAAAACGGAAAGTCAATAGAAAAGGAATGTTTTTAACTCATACTAAGGGAAAAGTTGCCCCAGTCTTTTTCCAAGAAAATCTGCAAATAGAAATCCAAGAAAAGACGAGTCATGAGACATCATCGTCCCTCTAAATCCTTGGTAGGACATCCTAGAGGTAGCTAGTAACATGACCCAAAAGACAAATCAAAAGATAAGACAATTTAATAGACCAACAAAGTCAACGACCATTCATAGTGTTTGCAAAGGATTGTTTGCCAATGCATGATTGACTAATGGATTGATGTGTTGATTGTTTGACAATGCCTGGTTTCAGGAGAAGAAACATGTCGTATAAGAAATCAAGCTTGGTTTCGATCATGTAGCCACCTGTATAAGGAAAATGACAAAGTTTGATTTATGACCATGTCTGGTTTCAGGAAGGACACATCTTGTATAATACAAATGACATGGTTTATTGTTTTGATGTTTTATGTTGATTGAGTTGGCTAATTTGACAATTGACTGGTTTGACTTGACAACTTTGCTAGTTTTTCTTTTGATTCATGACTTGTTTTGGGGTTTTGATGACTGCTTGTGTCTGATGAAAATGTTTAACTTATCATGACTAAATTGACAAACCCTAAAGGATTGACCTAGGGCCTTGGGGGCTCATTGACTAATGGCCTTGCCTACATAACAATGCACAAAGACCTCATAGTTTGACATGACTTGAATTTGGTTTATTGACTAAAGATTGATTGTCGCTTGACTTTATTCAACACACCCTAAAGGATTGACCTAGTGCCTCGGGGGCTCATCAACTAATGGCCTTTCCTACATTATACATGTAGAGGTGTCGTATTTCGACTGGACTTGGACTAACATGACAAACTTTGACTCTGTTTTGGGGGTTTTTTGAAGCTTATTTGGATGTTTTTTGTGTTTTTGACATGTTTTGATTTTTTTGTATTTTTGGTTGTTTTGATTTTTTTTTTCTTTTTCGATATAGTGACCTCCAATAGCAAATGTAGAAACCAATGAAGACATAGGTTAAGTACTTGCCTCCAATTGGGTATGAGACTAATTTATTAGGAGGGGAATAGGATAAGTTTATTGTGGGTGGACATGGTAGGAAAAAAAGATGCATAATTTCAATCGTTCTAGGTTATGGGAAGGACAACAAAGCATTAGTATGGATATCATGCAAAGTGTAAATGAAAATTATTATGAGTGAATGGTGGAAATCAGATAGAATGATGGTAGATGATGGAGCAAAGATTGACTACACATGGCGCCTATTTTCTAGGTTTCACCATGGTACTTATCCAAAGAACCACCAAAGTGATTTTCACTATTGGATGAATTATTTCTCTTTACTATTTTATTGAGTTTTTGATTTTTTTTTGGTGTCACCAAGATGCCTATTTGCTAAGTTTTCTTCAAGGTGATGATTTTTTTGTATTTTCATGGTTATGACATGGATTTTTGAAGCTAAGTGTAGAATTTGTGCAAGTGCAAATTGTTGATAGGATCTAACAATGGTTCTCCTTCATGAGTTGAAAGCTAATAAGCTCCTGATCCATAAACTGTCATGACGAAGTAGGGACCCAACCAATTTGGTTCAAATTTTCTTGGTTTCTCATGTTCTGCTTGATTCTTGGGATTTTCCATTAAAACCAAGTCACCAATGTCAAAGTGTCAAGTCAAGAATTTATTTTTGTAGCTGCGATGGAGACAATTTTGATAGGCCTATAAATGGACCAATGCATTTTGTATCCATTCATCTAGTAGTTCCAACTCATGTAGCCTAGATACACAATACTCTTTGTCATCAATATGGCCTTGCATGGATACCCACATGAAAGGAAACTCGACCTTGATAGGTAGGATGGATTTAGAACCAAAGACTAGGGAATATGGCATATCACCTATGGGAGTATGAATACTAGTGTGGTAAGCCCATAAGGTGGGATTAAGCTGAAGGTGTTAGTCACGATCAACGTCATTGACAATATTTTTAAGGATTATGATAATTATTTTGTAAGATGCCTTAATTTGGCCGTTACCTTGCGAGTAATATGGAGTGGAGAAGTGATGTTGGATGTAGAAATTTTCACATAGTTGGAAGACCTCTTGGTTCTTAAATGGAAAACCATTGTCAAAAATGATGGATTGAGGGACACCATACCGATAAATGATATAGTTGAGGATAAATTTTGAGATCTGTTTGCCAATGATGTATGTCATGGGAATGGCTTCAATGCATTTGGTGAAGTATTGTCGCTGTGATAATGAATTTATGGCCATTGAATGAAGTGGGATGGATTTTTCCTATGAGGTTGAGTCCCCATTGGGTGAAGGGCCATGGTGATGTGATTGGTTGCAGCTCCTACATTGATGCATGTATCAAGTCTCCATGAATTTGACATTGTTGATATTTCTTGACAAAGTGATATGAATCTCATTCCATTGTGGGCCAGTAGTATCTTTCATGCATGATCTTCTTGGCTAGGGTCAGACCAATAGAATGGGCTCCACATATACCTTTGTGTACTTTGTGCAAGGTTGTTTGTGCTTCCTTAGTATTGAGACATTGTAAGAGGGTATTTTCAAAGCTTTGTTGGTAAAGTGTGTCACCGATGATGGCATATCTAGAGGCTTTGTAGATGGTCTTGCATTGGTTGGTGGTTAGGTTAGGGGAAATGATGTGGTCATGCAAGTAGTCATAAATGTCTTGGTACCGGGGGGAGTTAGGACCAACAAGTTCACAGACCACCTCAGATTTAGGGATGTCAAAGGAAGGGATCAGTAGATGTTCTACCAAAAACTCATATTGTGGCACATTGTCTAGAATATTCAAGAGAACCAATGGTTTCCATTGCATTTGCTACCTTGTTCTAAATGTGAGGGACCTGAAAAAGGTGATGTCAAAATACTATCTAAAACTGTCAATCATTCACTTATATGGAGTAATCTTTTCATCTTTAGTGTCATAATCATCATTTACTTGTCGAATTACCAATTGGGATTCATCGTACACTTGAAGGCTCTTGATTTTCCATTTGATTTCCATTCAAAGTACTCGGAGAAGAGCCTCATACTCTATGATGTTTTTGGTGCATGAGAAGGCAATTCAAAATTACTTGGGTATGCTATCACCTTGTGGGGTGACAAACAATATGCATGCTCTTGAACCATGATTTGTGTGAGACCTGTCAAAGTCTGATTTCCTTTTCATAGGTTTGTCTAGTGTGAATACCGACTCATCTAGAAAATTTGAGACTAATGGATGATCTACTTTGGTAGGTGCATCTGCGAGTTGGTCGGTGATGACTTGTCCTTTTATGGTTTTCCGCTCAACATATTGAATGCCATACTCACTAAGTATCATAACCCATTTGGCTAGTCATCTTGTCAATGTTGCTTTGCTGAGAAGATATTTCAATGGATCTATTTTGGTGACAAGCTTTATCTAATGATTTAGCATGTGGTGCCTAAGTCATTGAGTAGAAAAAACTACCACAAGACAAGCACATTCTATAAGATTGCAATTGATTTCATAACCCACCAAAATATGACTGATATAATAAATTGCTCATTCTTTGCCTTCATCATCATTTTGTGCAAGTAATGCCCCTGATGTTGATGTTGTTGCAAAAATGTAGAGGATTAAATGTCTTCTGTCAATAGGAGGTATTAAGACTGGTGGTGTTAATAGGTAATCCTTAATCTGTTAGAAAGCTTCTTGACACTTCTTTGTCCACATGAATGATAGTCCTTTTCTCAACAAGTGTTGGAATGGTTGAAATTTTTTGGTGAGCTGTGCGATGAATCTTCTGATGGACTGTAGTCTTCCTTGTAATGTTTGAACCTGACTTATGTTTGGAGGCATGTCTATTATGGCTTTAAATTTGGTGGGATCAACTTCAATGCCTTGTCTATAAATAATGTAGTCTAGGAGTTTTCTCGATGCCACTCCAAATACACATTTCTTAGGATTTAGCCTTACCTTATACTCTTCCAGTCTCTTGAAAATTTTTTCTAAGACTCGTAGATGGTCACCTCGTGTCAATTATTTTTCCAGCAAGTCAGCCATGTACTATTCTGTAAGATTATGCATGAGGTCATGGAAGATTGTTGTCATTGCTCATTGGTATGTAGCCCCAACATTCTTTAATCCAAAAGGCATGACATTCTAGTAACTTATTTTCTCCATGGACATGTAAAGGTCGTCTTGTGCTGATCTTCAAGACCTATTCTAATTTGATTATATCCCGAGAAACCATCCATGAGAGGTAGCATCTCATAGCCTATTGTCAAGTCCACATTAATGTCAATTATTGGTAGGGGAAAGTCATCCTTCAGGCATGCCTTATTCAAGTCTCAGAAGTTACTAAAAATACAGATCCCTCCTGTTGGTTTTTTCACTACTATGAGATTAGAGATCCACTATACATAGTCAATGGGATGAATGAAGTGGACATCCAATAATTTATTTAGCTCAGCCTTGACAAATAGTGAAATGCGGATGCATTTTTCTAAGTTTCTGTTTGACTAATTTTGCGTTAGGAAATAATAGAAAATGATGTAAAACCAATTTAGGATCTAGCCCAATCATGTCAGCATAGGACCAAGAAAAAATTATTTGGTGTTCTGTGAAGAAGGCATGGAACATAGGTTTCTCTAATTCTATCAATGATGCTACAAAGTGGACAATCATAGGAGTTTCTTCCATTTCAAGGCTGACTTCCATAAACTGTTCAATGAGCATAGGTGACTTCTCTTGGTTGATGGGAAGTATGTCCAACCCTCCATCCTTAGGCACCTCAGAGAGGTTTTCACCCTAGATGCATCCTTTCTTTTTACTTTTTCATGTTCAAGAGGCACCTTGTGGTTTTCACCTAGAGACCTTTCTTTTTTTGTTTTATTGTTTTCATTTTTGTAACTAGAGGGGTGGACAAACCCCCAAAAATATTTTGTGTTGTCCAAGTCAATGATAAAACTAACTTTGTGACCTCCACTAGGGATGCCTTCTCGTAATCCTATGGACTCAACAATTGCTTTGTCGTTCTCAAATACATCTAAGACAGGTGGTACTTGTTGGTCCTAGTCTATCAGTTGTGGGTACACTAAGAGCAAGCCATCGTTAGTACTGTCGAGGTTTAGAGTGGACAAGGTAAAGATGAAGGTATTGTCAGGATATTTGGTCATGGTGTCGGATAGGTCAAGTTCTTTGAATGTCTCATCTAGGTCATAATCGCTAGACTACAATTTGTTGGAGTCGGTCTCGGTATGGTAGTTTTTGGGTGTCTCAAGTGTCTCGATATCCTTAGAAGTTCTCACTTCCTTAGTTGAAAGTACCTTAGTACGAGGAGCGTCAATTGTTTTAAACCCTAGCCACAAGCCTTTTGGACACTTAGACAATGGAAAAGGTTTCGTCATCCCCCTTTTTTTCAAGCCAAGTCTATTGTGTCCATCATAGCCTTTGTTCTTCATGATTTTGAAACCTTTGCCATATTGTTCGGTAGGTATGTTCTTGGGTCGACGGCTTCTTCTCTATATAGCTAGGAGGTCACATCTTCTTTGTTGATGGATTCCTTACTTAGCTCTCCCCATTTTGTGAAAGTTGTCATGGGAGATACTTAGATAGTGACCTTAGGTTTCCTCTTGTCTATCGATGGTTTTCAATATGAATTAGGAGATGTAAGCTTGCTAACACAATAAGATGTCTTCATGTGATATCCACCACACCCCTTGCCTTGGACCATGATTTTAGGATTGGATGGTGGATGCTTTGGATAAGGTGGAAGGATCAACATAGTGAGATGAGGTGGATGACAAAGCTTCCCAATTTATTGGCACTTGTTGTTTGGGTGTTCCTCATAGATTGCTACAATATTGAAATGGGTCGGGATCACCAACTATTGTAATCTTGGTGCCATTATAAGGGAATTTTAGGCATTGATGGTAAGTGGATGGAATGGATTTCATGGCATGGATCCATGGTCATCCAACGAGGAGATTGTATGGGAGATCTAGGTCCAAGACTTGGAATGTCGTATCCATTACAATAGGCACAACTCTGATTGGTATTGCTATAACACCCTTGAAAGAGAATTCTTCATTGTCATATGCTTTAATGATACTGCTTTTTGTTGTGTCCACACAAGTTTCAGAGAAGCCCAATTCCTTAACCAACTTGAGGGTGTAAATGTTTAATCCTGCTCCATCATCTACTAGGACTTGTTTGACTTTATTTTTATGGATGAAGACTTCAAGGCGCAAGGGGTCATTGTGACTAGTCTTTTAGGTCAAATAATCTTGGTTTGGGAAAGTGACATGGTGAGTGTTAGCTAAGTAACCTTCCATTTCTTGGAAGTGATTGAAATCAAGGTCATTGGGAACAATAGTTTCTTGTAAAGCTTTTTAGAATGGCTTTGTGCTCGGGGGATATACAAAGCAAATCAATGATGGATATTTGAGGTGTTTTCCCCAAATAGTCGAAAGGGTTATATTGTGACTTCTGTTGTTGTTTTGGGGGAGAACCTTGTATGGTCACCTTGGTACATTGTGTGTTGACGACACATTCTGATAGCTTCTTGATGGTGATGGTATTGACATAGTCGTCTATGGCTCGAATGTGATGAATGGTGGTGTAGTCATTTGCGACATTGGTATAGTTGGCATGGTTATTGGTCTTTGAACCCAAATTGGAGGCATTTCCTTTTCCATGGTCTTGCAATGGATTATTAAAGATTGTATGGTCATTGCTAGAGGTCAGTTGTTGACTGTTCACTTCAATGACACCACTTTCAATAAAGTCTTGAATGGTGTTCTTAAGTTGTTTACATGATGAAGTTGAGTGTCCTTGGATATAGTGATAATCATAGAAGGAATTTTCATCCCACCACAAGGGTTTAAATTTCCCTAGATCGTACAGTTTTGGCTCAAGAAGTTGTATGACTTTCGACTGCAAGAATTGTTTGAGGACTAATTCAATTGGCTCCCCTAAGGGAGTGTACTTGTGTTATGTCAGAAACTTCCTTTGTGATCTTTGTTCTTGAGTGTTTTGAAGGGAATTTTTTGTTTGTTCAGGGGCATGTGGTGTGTTGTTTGATGTATTAGGTCCTTTGAGTGTGATCCCAGAATTGGTGCGTATTGCCTTCCATCGACAACTCCATCATTTGTGACACTTTTGTTGTAGGCCCAATACTTACTTTTGTCATTTGAGGTACCTTGGGCATTTTGAGTCTTGTTGTATGTCTTAAGTTTCCCTTTTGCGATAAGGGCCTTCTCAAGGATGGTGCCTTTTTCCACTAGGTCAACGAATGTGGTGCAACAATGGGCTTGTAGTTGAAACTTTAGGTCCATGATCAAAATTTCCACGAACATGAAAATATTTTGTTTTTTAGGAATGTCGATCGAACAGTGGCTAGCCAAGCTCCTCCATCTTTGGAAGTACATTATGAATAATTCACCCTCTTCTTGTTTTGTTTTACATAAGGTTGCTATGGTGATGTCAATCTCAATATTATACGAAAAGTGAGTGAAAAACTTTCTAGCTAGTTTGTCCCATGATTGGATTCCTGTAGGTAGATGGGTGATCCATTCTAGTGCTTGTCCTACGAGAATCCTAGGAAATAATCTGATGAGATATGTCTATTCGGATACAATGTCTATCAAATCTATGCGGAACTCTCTTACATGCTCAATGGGATTCCCCTTTCCTCTATACTTGGGTAAATTTTGCATGACGAGAGGCATGTATAAACTTCTGTCAAATGGGTATGAACATAACTCTTGTGTTGAGTAAGTCTTTTTGGTCGATATTTCCATATTTTCCACTTGTTTTTGTAAGGTGAGCATTTTTTTGGCCAATGCATCATATTGAGTGAGTGATGTTTCTACTACATTTGTGATTGCATTGTGATAGGGGCCCATGTTTGTGTTTTGCAATCCAATATGTTGGCTGGATGAGTTGGTGTTGACTCTAGGTGTGTATGGTATATTTTAATTTGGGATGTTATGAGTGTATGATGAAATTTGATTTTGGACATGTGGAATTTGAGGTTGGATATGTGGGGTTTGAGTTTGAATATGTGGTGTGAAATTTTGAGTTGGAATGTGTGAGGTTTGAGTTTGGATATATGGAGTTTGAGGTATGTGTGAGGTGTTCATATTGGATTGTGTTTGAAATGGATTAGGAGTATTTTTACCTTGAGTACTTTGGTTGCTATATTGATTGAAAGGCCATTGTGTGTTTGTTTTTGGGGAATGCTTGTATTAGGAGCTTTTGATATGTTGGTGTTGAAGTGCTTATTGGTGTCTTAGGTCCACGAATATGAACTTTTTTCCTCTTATTTTTTCCAAAAGCATTTGATGATGAGGCACCCAGAGCATGAGATGTTCTAAAGGGATTAAATGTAGTGCCAAAAGGTTGTGTCATTGATTGTGTCATTAGTAGTTTCATAGCTTTTGTCATGGCTTGTGTTCCAAATAGTGACGTGTGGATTGTGGTGGAGTCTTGTGTTGAACCCCCTAATGGCATAGTAGCATTGATTTGTGGGATAAAATGTTTAGGAGTAGATATGTCGTGTCCTTGGCTTTGTTTGTTTGGTGATGATTCTGCTTGGAGTTTATTGACATCAAAGCCATGAGGTAGTTTAGCCCCACCATGTAAAAGTTTTGCTAAGAATATTTGAGGGTCTAATGCCACTATCTCATCTACAAATCATGCCACATCAGGGTCTTGGGAGGCTGCCTCTATTTCATCCTTAGTTATTTCCTTGGTCTTGTATTTTTTAGAAGGATTATGAGGTCTAGGTGCTTCATTTGATGAGGAAAATTTTATGTTGCTAGTGTAGTTGTAATGGTCATCATCGTCTTGGAATAGGTCCATTTCTTTTCTATTCCTTTCTAGTCTTGTTAGGACCATAAAAAGACTTGAAAGTGGGATGAGTGGGAATGAATCTAAGGAATGACAATGCAAAGGCTAAGACTAGGATATGCAACTAGACTATGTTTTTGGATTTTTCAAGATATAAGGTATGTCTAATGGTGGTGTACCAAGATTAAAGAGTCAAAGTGACAATAATAAAAATGTAGATAGGATAATGTCACAATGATCAAAATCTATGGTAGGTCTATGACTAAAATATGCCAATGTAATGCCAATATGATGTTGTGATGGGATGGGTGTAATATGACCTAATATGAAGACTAAATTTTTTTTGGTAAACCTAATGAAAGGTTGTCAACGAAACTAAGATAGCCAAAGTGAAAAATCTAATTACCAATGACCTTAAGAGGGATAATTACTAAAATGATGACAAGTGGCAAGGTGGCCTCAACTAGACTTGTGAGTTTAAAGAACCAACCTAAAGGACAAAGGACTAAATTGATTAATTTGAAAGATAAGGTCAAGGTAATATGAATTTGTAGCTATAGTATGATCTATATTTTGATAGATTTCCTAATATGAGGTCTACTAAAGGTATATGCAACTGACAGATGACCTAGCATTTGATCTGTGATGTAAGAAACTAATGCACCAAGGTGAGCCAAATGTATGAAATGGAATGACAGGTCTAAAAACTTACAAGTATGTGGTCTAATAACAAGATAACAATCAAGATTTGATCAGAAATGAGACTATTCTAGAATTCCCTAAAAAATTTAGCAACTAGAAAATGTAGTGTTATGAGCAACAATTACAGTGTTTTAAGCAGCAATTGTTGTGTTCTGGTTTTTAGCAGATGTCGCATTTTGAGAAGCAATTGTGGTTAATAGTGACAAATGCGGGGAACAACTTGTTTTTGTCCTAGTTTGACTGATTTTGGCCGGTTTTTTATCTAGTTTTTGTGAAATTTGTTGGCAAACACAATAAATAGTCTGAAAACAGTGTCTTGGTTGGTCTAAATGTCAAATTTTGTAATCATAATGTGCATGTTCAGAGGTTATTCACCTTAGTTTCCATAAGTATTAACACAAATCAAAGAAAAATCACACATAAAACACTTGCCTATCCTATGGTCAATGATCAATGGTGTGACCCTCAAGCCCATAGCTTGGAATCTCCATTGACTCGAGTGAGGGACACGCTTTTGGGTTATGTATCAACTCTTTTTTTTGAGAGAGGATAGATAGGGGCCTCCTAGAATGGAAGGATAACCTGAATCACCCTCTCCCTGAAAGCTACAAGTATAAACAAGTAACTTATACAATGTAAGGGATTTTTGTCTCATCTCAAGGGAGCCATACGGTGAGTAACTTTCAGGGTACAATGCACATCCCCTACACCAAGCATGATGCCAAAAAAATTTTGATCATAAAGGATGGGCCTCTAAATATTTTTTTCTTTTAGTTGCAACTCAAGGACATACCTCCTAGCAAGTGAAACGACTGGGTGACAAGGCTATTTGGACTTAGGTTTCCCCTAATCATTTTATATACTAGCTCAAGGGAAAAATCGGTTGGGGTTACCAAGGAGTTCTTGATATGGATTTTCCTCACTTTGGTAGGTGCACTCTAATGGGGTATAACAAAGGAAAGACAAGCACAATGTTTTTGATCTCCAAGATCACTCATGGTGCAAGGAGAGTGCACACACAATGTACTTGACTCACACTAGAAAGAGTTCATTAACCTTAATACAACCAAATGTGTGGTGTGATAGTGTAAATGTCAAGAAGTGTTTTTGATTCCCAAGATCACCCAAGGTGGGAGGGAAGACCATATACACCTCAAAAAAAGTACAAAATCACAAGAAAATGAAGACAACACTTCTTTTTTAAGTCCCAAATTAAAATGTGAGAGTTGCAAAGACACTTGATGCAAATTGTTTGTTCTTTTTAATACCAACAAGTGTGGAAATGCAAGTTCTTTTTAATGCAAATGAGTGTGATATGCAAGATTGATTTTAATCCAAATGAGTGAAAGATGCAAAGTTGTTCATTTTAAACCCATGAGTGATAAATGCATGTTGTGATTAAATTTAAGCCAAATGAATGTAGATGCAAGTTGTGGTTAATTTTAAGCCCAACGAGTGTAAGTAAACTAAAAGATATGGCAAAATGAAAGTTCCTATGTTAACCAAAATCAACAAGTTAGCAATCCTAAATGCAAATGTATCCTTCCACCTAAGCCACACGTTGCAAACTAGAGATCACTAATAGAAAAAACCCTAGACTACTAAATGACAATGCATGAAACTAGAAGTTTCTACTAAAAACCAGATTTTAAAATAAAGAGGAAAATGCAGTGCAAGAAATCACAGTTGTGGCTTTCTAGCTTTTAGAAAATGTGGTGCAAGAGATGGTGACTATGGCTTTCAGAATGTGTAATACGTCGAATTAGATGTGATGAAGCCCTCAACAGTTGCGGTGAAGCCCTAATCAAATGCGTCACACAGACTTGAAGCTACAAAAACACCAAAAATATGACCAAATTTGACAAAACTAGAAATTGATATGATGCAATAATGATGTTAGAAGATGAAAACCGAAAATAGAAACCGAAAAATAACAAAAAAACTCAAAAATAGATTCAAAAAAATTATTTTCTTGAATTTTGGATAGATATGACATTCGGGCTAGTGACAACGGTGCACTATTTTTTGGCGAATGTAATCTAGGGTAAAATTCAGGTTAATGTAATAAAACATCAAAACTAAAACCCTTAAATCCCTAAACCAACAATGAAGTACAATCCAAAATAGAAACATAAACATAAAGTAAATATTACCTATGCCATGGTTGATTCACCTCCATTTTCCTTCTCCATTTTGCTTGATGTGATTGATTGCCCTCAGATTTTGAGTATGCAATAGTAACCTAACGACAATGATAGTAAAATATTGAAGATTGTACTTGTCTCCTTAAGTGTGCTTGAACTCAAAGTAGTCTAGGTAAGGTCAAAATGACAATGATAAGGGTCTTTTATAGAAAGACAATTGTGAATGAAGGGCTGAGATTAAAAGCCAATAAGATATGTCAATCAATGGCCAAGAATGAAAGTTGTAGTATGAAATAGGGTTAGGCCTAAAATTAGGGCAACGATAAGGATGAATGGCTAAAGATTGAATTATAAAATAATTCAATCAATGGTGGAAATTAAATGAGATGCCAAGAGATAAAATTATCACAGATAATGAGGTTGGCACAAAAAAAGTGGTTTTTGGAAGAACTTAAATAATTATAAAATTATTTAATTTAGGAGGGAAAGTGAATAATTAAATAATAAAAAAACATTATTTAATTATAGAAGACGTGACATGACTTTTTAATTAAATAATGATTTAATTCAAAAGTGGGAAGAAAAGGATAAATTAACAGGCAATTAAATAAATAAAATTTATTTAATTATAGAGGAAAAGTACATTAGTGACATAATTAAATAAATAAAATTTATTTAATTAATCAAAAGAAAGAATAAAAGTACATAAATGAATTAATTAAATAATTAAGATTACTTAATTAATAGCAGAATTATGGCATTAGACAATAATCAAATAATTAAAATTATATAATTATTAAGGACTAAAGGGGATAAAATAATGTTCGCAGGCCTAGGATAATTTTTAGTGTCTATAGCCATGGATTTCAGATTCTACAAGTTTTGTATACATTTGAGAATACTTATAATTTTATATATCTAAGTGTGTTATTAATATTTGCTTCAGCTACAATTTGTGTTTATACGTATGTGATCAATGCATACTTGTGTTTGTGATCAAATTAGCTTCTATTTGATGATGTTATTATTTAACGTTTATTTAATAAAGGGTGCATGAAACAAGTTTTAAATCCTTAAAAATATCTGAATTTCTTGGGGTTTTCAATTTGTTGAGTCTCTATCGAGTTTTTGTGCCAAGTCTGATTTTGAGTCCAAACCTAGCTTGCCAAGTCTGATGCGTGTCCATGTCCCGTAACTATGCTAACAAGTCATAGCACCTTAGTGGAAATAAAATTATGTTGTGACTGCACCTCATGAAAAAAAAAAATCCCACTACAACTGAGGAAGGAAAAAAAAATCCTATACAAAAATTACAAGTACAAACCCTACCATCAATGCCATTATGTGGGTATGTGAAATCCAATGTTTTTGAACTCCAAAAAAATTGTGATTATGCTTTAAAAATTACAATTATACTTTAAAAAATGGAAAAAATTGGGAAAAATTGGTCAAATTCGACAATCAATTGTTTTCATAGAAAATCATGTTTTTAACAAGGAAAATATTGGGATTTTTGTCATTTCATGATTAATCATGATTTTCTTGATTTATGCTTCTATGGGATAGGGGATGGCTTCTTTATCATCATGGGTGGGTAGATTGATATTGGACATCAACCACTCACTAATGTCACTGAAACATGTCCAACTAGCTCTTATTTTTGTAGAGCTATTGATTGTTTGGGAAAGAAGAAGAATGCAAAATTCTAATTTTAAATTTTGAATGATGCCATTGAAGAGGTTGGGCTATCTAATATTGTAAAAAATAAGTGATTGATTCATCCCATGTATATAAGTTAATTAGCTTGGTGGTGAAGGGTGGTTACAAGCACATTTTGTGGACCCCATGTTGTGTTGATTAGTTGAATAACATATTGAAAGAAATTGAGAATTCAAATTAGGTGAAAGCAACAATAACAAAAGCTAGAGACATACAAATGTTCATTTGTGACCATCACACCTCACTTGCTTTGTTTAGGGATTTTCCAAAAAGAGAATTCCTCAAATTCATGGATACTAGATATGCCAACTACTTTATTTAGTTGGAGATGATGCTTGAGGTGCAAGAGCTTCTATAGTTAATAATGGTTAGTTCAGAGTGGGGTGGATGGCTAGAGACAAATACAAATGAAGGAAAAAATGTGAAATAAAAAATCCTTGACAATGATTGGTGCTCCACAATGAGGTAAGAAGATTTTGTTGATTCTATTATTCAATTTCTAATTTTATTAGTAAATTGTTGAATTTACTATTAAATTTTTTATTTTATTGTTTCTAACTTTCTAAGTTGTAAATTACTTTCATTCTTTGCAAATATTTTTTCTCCTTGATCTCACTTGTTGTATAGATAATAAGAAATATTAATACAAAATCTCCTAGCTTTGGAGAGATTTATGAGACATTTGAGAGCATGCGTTAGCAAATGAAGCATGTCATTCATAATAGGGACCTTGATTTGGGATTTTATGAGTATATTAGGTCCACTGTGGTATGGTGGTGGAGCTCTATGAACATCCCATTTCATATGGTAGCCTATGCTCTAGATCCCAAATGGTATGCAAAAAGGCCTAGGAGAGTGCTTCCATTTAATGATGAAGATTTGAAAAAATGGCTCATGAAGGCCCTTCAAAATATTTATAGTGACAAATAGTCTACCTTACTTAGAAGATAGTGGCTAGCCTTTGTCAATTTTCATGGTACACAATTCAATGGACTAGAAACGGGAAAAGATAAAGCTACATAACTCAAACTATCCTTATTGGATAGTGGACATGGTATGACAAGGCAATAAAGTTGAGGATATACTTGACACTCATCTCCTTTTGTAGGTTGTAAATTCAATTCTTGCAAAAAGGAATTGGTCAATGTATAGTTTCATCCATAGATGGTAGACTCTAACTCAACAAAAACTCAGGAGGCCCAAAATTTTCCACTCGACAACTTAAAAAATTGCTTAAATTTCTTTAAAAAACATATTTTTTATACAAAATTAATGACAAAATGTATCCAATGAATCCATAAATGAGTACACAATTGTTTTCTATTAAATTTGATTCATTTGAATACAAATTGAGTTAAAAATCACATCATCATGTGGAATCTTGATACAATAGATAGCTAGATGCTTTATGAATTTATGATGATTGCCTTTGAAAATCATCATCATAATTCATAAATTGCATATTTCAACATTTTACATCTTCCTTTTCCTTCGTCTAGTGAAAACTTGGGGAGAGGTTCTAATCCTTTCACTCTATTGCAATGCCTTGCTCAACATTGAAGGCTATGTTTGTGGCTCCTCAACCTCCATCCTACTGCTAGATGGCAATGACTCCTCTATCTCATCAATGTCATCAAATGTCAATCTAGCAACTCTTTTTACTACAGCCACATCCTCCATTGCTTGCATCTCATAATCAAGAATCTCATATGTAATAAACAATACGATCTCCTCATCTATCCTTGTCCAATTATTGTAAGGATCAATGTCATCCAAATTAATGAGCATTGACCCTCATGGGGGTCTAGGGGAAATGCCCCCAGTAGGCTCATGGGACAACACCCTTAATGGAGGTTTGGGGGAAATACCCCCAACAAGGTTGAGGGGTAACACCCCTCATCAAGTTCGAGGGGCAATTCCCAAATTAAGGCCTTTGAAACCACATAAAACTTCATGTTGCACACCATTTTCATAATTTTATCACTTAAGAGAATATGAGAAAATAGGTATTTGACACATTTTTGTGAAGAATATTTTCTCTTCAAGTGATATGTGAGTGGTGTTTGTGCATTTATAGAGCAAAATCGTGAATTTTTTATTTTTTAATCCACTTTTTTTACATTTTTCTCGTTTCACATTTTTAATGCATTTGGTGAGCTTTTTTTGTTAGACTTGCTGAGTTTCTAGTGAGTACTTGCGAAAAAAATGGTGAGTACTTACCAAAAAATCTATGAGTTAGATTGGCGAGTTTTCCTACGAGTAACTTGGCGAGATAAAAATTTGGCAAGTACTCACTGAATCTACCAACTATGGTTTCACCTAGTTAATCAAGAGCAATAGACTTACATTTTGGAATTAGAAGAAGCTAGTGGAGCTATGCATAGTGCCTTGCAGCTTCAAGATCGATAGACTATAGAGTATTGTTAGACTCTAGCTACACATTGGAAAGTTGATCCTAGAGATGCCACACATTGATGATAAGGCACTTGGGGGATTGGTTGGGGTTCCATTAGATGAGGTAGACCCTCAGTGATACTGGCTCGAGCTCAATCTCCAATTTTGATGCATTGTTACCAAATACTGATTAGGGATAGATACATATTTATATTTTTATGTTTTTATCATTTTGTAGTTGAAACTTGCAACGTTTGAAAATTTTGTATTTTTTATATAATAATATATGTGCATTGAAAGCAATTAAATTTTGTTAATTTGTTTGTCGACTCTCTTGTGAAATCTCAGCTCAACTCTAATGTTATGCATTAAGGTTCTATAATGTATATGATGAATGCTTTATCAATGTTATCATATAAATATTTGAAAACATATATTTTAAAATTTTCCATATTTAATTAATAGTTGTCCCTTGCTGTCCCCTAAAAGAATAACCTAAAGAAACCCCATCTCAAAGATGTGCCCCCATCCCCATCCCAAAAAATTGGTGGAACATAGTTAGATAGTGATTTGGAGTGAAGGTGGGATCCATATTTATAGATTTTTTTAGTGCTTAGGGTGTGGGTGGGGGCCATAAACTATTAGGGTTAGGATTAGTGGTGCAAATTTTCAAAAAAGACGTCTAATTTTATTTTTATTTTTTACATTGTTTTAGGTTGTGTTGGAAATAGGGGAGTGCAAGCATTTCAAATGCATTCACTAGACATTAACAAGTTTCCAAAAGGCCCAAGTGATGTCTTAGCATCCCCTCAACATTTGACTTAAACTTGACCAAAAATTCACTAAAATTGGCTAGACTCAACCAAACTCCTCAATTCTCTAAAAATGGGTCTATAGGCCTCATTTAGGCCTACTCAACCCAAGCCTTATTAGGTAACCAACAATTCTATGAACTATGATAATAAATAAATTAGGTGGCCCCAATTAGAATGTCAAGTAGAATTCCAATGGGGTAGAATTTTAGAAGTCTTTCACCTCCCAAACTCTAGAATTTCAATTACTAAGTAGGAGAGTGGACGTGTCTGGACAATTTAATTATGGCTTCTCTATCCATTGTGCTATTCCTTGTCCAATCTTCATGTTATTGTTTTGCTTATGTCTAGTTTCGTATGGTCTTTATTTTCCTCTCATTGGCTCATCATTTAGAATGCTCATATCCCTACTTGTATGCTTGCAATAATAGAAATTTAATCTGTGGTTGAATACATTTTTATAGCTAGTTTGTTGGTATTGATTCTTAATGAGATTCTTAGGAGAAGATGTAAGAACACCCACTTAATTTTTCACCAAATTTTTGCACTTCCTTCCAATGTTTGTTAAACATTTCATCAAACAGTTGGATATAAATGAATCCATTGAGTTTGTTTGTTTGAATGATGCTTGGATAATTCTTCCAAGTTAATCAAAGCACATCAACTTAATATAATCAAATTTTAGCATTGAGACAATATGCCCAATAGTTGGCATACATTGATTCATGGCGAATCTAACCATTAAAATTCATATTGCAGCTTGCTGTTCATACACAAAAATAGGAATGCTGCAAATTCCAACTAGTATTGATGGCAGAGGTTGATACTAATGTGCAGTTGTAGCAGATCGCTCAATATCTGAGCACATGAACCTCACTCACCTCCTCACGTCAGCTCTTCCTACTCCACATGCTGGTCTAAGTGGTCTTTGGGGGCACAACCAATACAAAATCTCATGACTTCCTTACACTCTCCTCCATGCCTAGCAACGCTCCCACGCAGCTGCTGATAACCTTAGACCTGCTCACATCCCTTCAGCAATATAAATATGGATGCTATTTGCAGACTTAAATCTTTATACCAGCAACAGCCTTAATTTTTATCACCCAGCCACAGGAAAGAGGCGGCTATCCGAATGAAGGGAACAACATGTCCCTAGAACCCACGACCTGCCCAAATGCCTCACGTCTTTTCTCTTGAACTTGTCACGTCCAACTAGTTTGAGCATGACGGCTAGTAAAATTATCCCAAGAATCAAGAAATGAACTTAGTAGTAAAATACATTTATCCCCTTATTCTATCTTCACATCTATTGGTCAAGCATCTAACTTAAGATTAGATTGAATGCATTCATAAGTTTTATGATTAGTCTTTCATTTTCATTTTAAGGAATAAAGCTTTCTTTATTTAAAAATATTAACAAGACCTTTAGTTTGGTGAATTATGTTGTTCTTTTTCAAAAATTACATCATGTAGTTTGGTTAGAAACATTAAAAAGAGTGAAATTAGAAAAACACAATTATATGGTGCCACATGCTCCTTTTTATTTGTTCATTCTTCATTTGAAATATATATTTTATTTTATTTTAAATTTCCATAAAAATTCATTTATCTATTTCTTCTAAGAGATCCTCCATTTTCATCTTCTAAAGTTCAAAATTGTTGTGCAATTTTCACACACACGCCCCACCAGAAGAGGTGGGGAACTTCTTTCTTGCTTTTGCTTTCTTGTCTTTGCTTTAGGTTTCACCTTTTCCCCTTAAGGGATAGGTTCCTTGAAATTTTGATTCACTTCACCTTCTGGGTTTTTGATGATCATATTTGCACTTTAGTTGTTTTTGTTTTGCAACATTTTGATCTTGACTAATGCTTTGAGTCATTGGTTTCATGCAAATTTTACTTTGGCATCAAATTAGACAAGTTTGGGAGAGTTTTGGGAAATCCGCCTAGTGCCGGATTCCCCGAGGTTCAGTGGTTCACTAAATCCATTCCTACACGGATTACCCGAAAGTCTTATCACTCGTTAAATCCGTGTCTTGTTGGAATCCGCGAAGTTTTCATTGTTTGCTAAATATGTGGATGCGTGGATTCCCTGAGACTCATTTCTTCACTAAATCTTTAGGTCTCTGGATTTCTTGAATCTGTGATGGGCTCGTTTTCTCGAACTTCAGTGGATGTAATGTCTCCATTTTGGCCATACACTCTTCTTTTGGATTTAGCCTATTTCCGGAAATCCGTAGGCTAAGCTATAGTATAAAACTAGGGTTTCCTCTTTCAGATACTGCTCAGTTGGCGTTCAGAGGATGTTGTGCAGACTTACTATTTATAGCAGTTTGCTATTTTTAGCAAGTCTATCTTTTGGCAGTATCTATCTAGCAGCAATTCAATCCTTTGCAGTGTTCAGTTTGGCTTTCTCGTTGGTTTTGAAGTTAACTTACTATTTTTGGCATTTACTATTTTTAGTAAGTTCATTTTAAGCATCATCATCAACTTGGTTCAGTTTGGCATTTGTCAGTTTGCTATTTTTAGCAATTCATCAAGCTTGGGCATTGTATTTGGTTATCTCCTTGGACTGAGTTTCAGACTTAGTCAATTTTCATGTCTTGAAGTTGTACCCCACGCCTAGGCTTGATGACTTCAAGTTGTTTTAAAGAAGGGGACATAAAGGGGTCAAGTGAGCATTTAATTATTTAATAAATGCTTTATTGTTGCAATATGAAATGGATGCCTAAAGGGGAAGTTGAATGATATTTTATTATTTCAAAAAGTAAGAGGCAAAAAGGTGGCGTCCCTTTTGGAAGTTGAAGTGATTCAACTTCTTGGAATTTGAAGAGTTCTTGTTGCTTCATTTGCCAACAAAAGCTTATATATTGCTGCTGTTTGAAGAGCTTATTATCCAATATTTTTATGCTAATGTTATGCTGTCGAAATGACAACTTGTTTAATACTTGAGGGATGCTTACCTCCTAGTTCCAATCCAATTTCGTGTTTGAAATACAACACCTAGTTGGACATTTGCTGCTTCTCAAATCAGACTAGCAGATTGAGCTCAATAGTTGAAGATTTTGATGAAATTTCCAGTTTTGAAGTTGCTGATACAGTCACAGCTGAAAGTCGAATTTGTATACAGCTTTGTGAGTAATTTTTATTTTGTTCTGGGCATTCGAGAATCTGATTTCTATGCTTTGGGCGACCCCTTCCACAAGTTTCCAGATTTTTATTTTGAGTTGCTGATTTTTAATGACAAAATCGCCCCTCAAGGAGGGCCGTACCATTCTTGAAAGCATTGGAATTCGTGCTTGAATTATAAGTTGAGTTTTGGTGCTATTTGTGATCTGTTTTTGGGCGCCTACCTCCTAAGAAGACACAGCAAAAGACGACATTCGATTTGGAGGTGAATTAAGTGAGTTATGAACTTTTCATTGAATTTCACAGTTGGTGATTGACATTTCCAGTTTACTGTTTTTTGTATCAGACCTTTGAAGTTCTGATTTTTGACTCATTATCAGTAGTTAGAGAGATAAATAATTGTATGAGATCATCTATTACTCATGTGTTTGAAGACTATTGTAATTCATATGTAATTTGCAGCTTATTTCTTATTTGTAAAGACTGTAAACAGTAGTACTGTTCCAGTTCTAATTGCTGCAATTAATTCTTCTTCTTCTCACATAAGTACCCCTGGATGGTTTACCGCCAGTGTGGATAATTTGATTGTAACACTCTTGTACCCACTTTCATAGTGGTGAATCCCCACAATTTTGTGGATGCCTGCCGCAGCGGATGAATTGTTTTAATTGTAATCTTTTCCCCTCACTGTTTGGTGGTAGTGTGGAAATGCTCTTCATGGCTGGTTATCCGCCTGTTAATTTCTAGCTTTCAATTTAAACACTCCGTCATATGTTAGCACCTCGCCCTCAGTGGGATCTTGTGTGCACATTCTTGACGTTGAGAAGTTTCTTTCAAGTATTTTTCATTTAGCTCCTCCGCCATATGACAACACCTATCCCTCATTGGGATTGAGTGTGCATTCTTGGTGTGAGTTCATTTCAAGTTTGGTTTTCTATTTGGAGCTAACGCTAATCAAGTTGGCTAAGTGCTGGTTATGTTGTGTTAATTCATCGAAAAAATTGGTTAGCATATTTCAGTGGACGTCTTGTCAGTGCATTTATGAGTTTTTGCGGGCTAGGTACTTTGTCATTAATACATAGTTGTGGTGCGATTTATATGCTTTTGACCTCATACTCATTAGTCATTTTGAGAGTTGCATTGTTGAGGAGCATTTGAGCATCCAAGTATTTTAAAGGTGTGGATTTGGACAACCTGCAGTAGGGCATTTCACAGTTGATCAACTAGGGTTTCCAAGTGTGCATTTGTGCTGCCATTGTCAATCTCCTTGGTTGAAAGGTAGGGTTTCAAGCCTACTGAAATTTCCATAATGGATTACAATGTGAAGTTTTTATAATTTGTTGGTCTTTTAGTGGTGCGGATTTGAGGTCGTGATTTGCATTGTATTGTTCATTTGATTTTGTGATTGTGACTTTGAACTGGTTTTATCAACATTTGATTTCATAAGGGTTTAGCTCCGGTAGATGATTATCCTTACACCGTTAGATTGACTTAGTTAATTCTAGCTTCAAATTCATTTTATTTGTTGTTTATCTTGCATTCAGAGTTAGTAAATTAGGGCATCATTTGCATATCAATAGAAGATAGGGTTTTACAAATTTCTATCTTTGAGCATGAACTAGGGCATGTTTGAAACAAAATGATTAATTCACCCAAGATTTTGAGGATTTGAAAGCGATAATGCACCCTTAGATAAACCCTAGTTCATGCTAGATTGAATTCATCAATATTGGGTAGTGGCATTTGCAGATTGTGATTTGATTTGGATTGTAGATCATGATTCAAGTTTGATGATTGAACCTTGGTGTCTGATTGATGTAATGTGAGTTGGTTATCCTTCATTCTGAAGAGTTGAAGTTAGTTCATCAAGATTTTGTTTAATCCTTTAGTTCTCAGAATGCATAAAAGTGTCTCCTTTGTGGAATATGCTTCTATGTGAAAAACCTGATAACTTATCCCTTGTGTAATCCTTGTCCTTGTAGAAAACCCAAACACCTATCTTTCGTTGAATTCACTTTGTCGAGGATTCCCTAAAGTTTTGAGGTTCTCTTTCTTATAAATGATGCGAGATGGTATGGATGCAAATGAACTGTTTTTTAAATATTTGAAGTGTCTATTAAAAATACTTGGTATCTTTTTCCTCCTTTGCGGAATCCACATGGGCAAGAAAAACTTGAAGACTTATCCTTCACAGAATCCGTGATGCCCCAGATTCCCCGAAATCTATGAGAGCTCAAAATCCCCGAGATTGCAAAATAGCCAATATACATTTTAGGTTTGGTCTTGGGAGGTATATGAGGTGAGTTTTGTGGTCTTAAGGATGTCTTGTGATTGAAACTTGACTAAGTTTTCTCTCTTTGCAGAATTTTCTTGCTTGTGGAATGCCCAAAGATTCCTTCTTCATGGAATCTGTGAGGGGCTGGATTCCCCGAAATCCTTTGACAGTCAAAATTTGTGAAATTGTCAAAAACCAGAGGTTTGTTTAAGATTTGATTATGAGGGTTTGCAACTTGGTTTTAATGATTTTGATGATGACTTTGAGTTGATTATATATTGCATATATGTTTTGATGATGAATTTAATGATTCAATTGTGTTATAATGGTAATTTATGCTTGACATTTAAGTAATTATGGTATTTTATAACCAGATGCAAGTAGAATCCAGCAAAGGAAAGGGTTCCAAAGCAAAATCTACTGAACCAGTTAAAGAGGAACTACAATGAGAGCTAAAAGGATGAAGTATGGCCTTGAGGGTATGAGGCGGGAGTCCAAGATCATTTCAAAATGGGAAAAGGTTGGAGATACCAATATGGGTCATGTGGATTATGAGGTTTTCAAACAAAGAATGTACTACAATGCACCTACTCCTCTGGCCTAGATATTAGTACATATAGGGTTGGCACAAGTTGTTGGATTCCCACCTTTAGTTTAGTGTCCTGAGCTAATGATGGAGTGTGCAAAACATTATGATTTAGATAAGAGGGTAATTATTGGTCCTTAAGGAAGAATAATGGAAAATTTGACTAAAGAGTCTATAGCTAAGGCCTTCAATATTGGGTCCCATCAAAAGTTGGTGAAGGTGAAATTAAAAGTTGCATAAGAATTCTATGATTCTGATCCAGCTGAGTCTTTGGAGATTGTGAATAGCTAATGGATTGAGAAACCAAAGTCACAATATTCCAAGTTTCCAAAACAATTGCACAAAAGTGACTTCAAATTGGAATATAATGACATGATCACTCTCCTTAGAAGAGTGGTAGGATTAGAGAAAGCTTTCATCTTTGAAGAATGGATGTTTTATGTCATCTCCCAAATTAAGAAACAGATTCACTATCGCTAGGCAGGCACTATCAGTGATAATTTGAATTTGCAATTGAGAAGTGCGCAGGACACCAAAACATTTACCATGACTTCATATGTTGTGTATATGTTGTCCAGGAATATAAAGTACAAGGTTTTGAGTTGTAAAGGAACAATTGGCCAAGATAGAGTTTATGATGTTTACCCTCAGCTACATTTTAACACTTCTAATTTCAGAAGGGTCAATGATGCTTTCACCATGTACATAACGAGGACCTTGTAAGATACCCTTCATGTAAGAATTTCAGTAGAGGCAATGGATCTGATAAAGAAATATGGCTTTTGGTTTATTAAATTCCAAAAGTTCACCTATATCAGAGTGCATGGATCTCCAAAGGTTCGATACAAGCTCCCCATATATCCTACGGACAAGGTCATATTGCTGGAATTGACAAGACAATTAGCTACATTTGTTGCTATTTTGAAGGAAATGCATAAAACAGGGGTTGGTGCAAATTTCTCCTTGAGGATTGGTAGTCTAGAGGCTTGTCCTTCCATACAAAGTGCACATCATTCAGAGACAAAAATGGCTCATCTAC
Source organism: Sequoia sempervirens (assembly GCA_007258455.2). Classification (NCBI taxonomy): domain Eukaryota; kingdom Viridiplantae; phylum Streptophyta; class Pinopsida; order Cupressales; family Cupressaceae; genus Sequoia; species Sequoia sempervirens. The sequence goes on along the minus strand of VDFB02309504.1, from coordinate 80,451 downwards.
AGTTGTACTCTCATTCAGAAAAAGGAAATTTGTATCCATATGGAGTGGCACATAAAATGGCTAATAGGGAGTACAAACATAAAGATCACATTGAAGATTACTGGGAAAATTGTAGAGATCAGTTTGAAGTAATAAAGAGAAGATATTCAAGGCCATCTTTGAAATTGATAAGATTTCATAGAGTTTCCAATTTTCCAGATCAAGTTGATGATGAAGAGGACCCCATCTCGTATCGTGATTACATGCAATTTCAGGAGAAGCCACTTTCCATAATCAACTGGTCAAAAGATGAGGTAGTTGACTTGGATTAGATCACTGCTCCAGTGTTAAGGTATTCCAAGCAGTGGGTCAAGCATAAGGTTTTGGAGCTGGAAGCAACAAGAACTAAGTTCACCTATGACTTGTTGGGAGATTTAGAGTCTCACTCAAAGGAAGAAACTGAAAACACTCAAGATGACACTACAATTCCTCAAGAGGAGGAGGATACAAAAGAAGTACCTCTTGTGATCAAGAGGAAAAATAGGAGTCATACTAAAGGATAGGAGCCTAAAAGATACCTGGTCTCCAAAAGAAGAAAGCCAACAAAGGAGATTACTGAAGAGAGAGATGAAGAAGCTCAACCCTCAAAGAAGAGAAGGCTTGTCATAGAAGGAGAAAAGGTATCAAAGTCAAAAAGGACCAAGGCTAGTGAAGAAGATACAACTCAAGCCAAGGTGATTGAAGTAGAGAGCTCTGGAGAAAGACCACAGGTATATGCAAGAAGGAATTATCCAAAGAAAAAGATTTCTCCTCCTAGTGCAAATTTTTTGCAAAGGTAGTTGAAGAACCCAAAGTGATTATCAGTGAATCAAGTGTTGATAAAATTGAGAATACTGAAGAGGTAGTTATAGGAAATAATACGAGCTCCTCCTCAATCTCTACATCAAAATGCACAAACTAAAATTGATAAGGAAGAGGGAGAGGTTGCAAATGAAGAAGGTAACATTTCCAAGGAGCCTGAGCAACAAGAAGAAGAAGAAGTAGAAACTCCAAAGAGTGGAGAACTTAGTGGTTTTGGAAAACAATTAGAACAAAAGGTTCCTAAGGTTCAAAGTGATAAGGAAGAGGAGAATGAGAAATATAAAGTAGAGAAGATGCCTTCTCAATCTCCTAAAAAAAGAGGAAGAAAATTTATCTAAAGGTGAAAACAAGGATCAAGAATGGAAAAATTAGGAGGATGTTGATAAGGATCTAGTAAATATTGAAGCTAATCAGCCTGAAGCTCATGAAGAGTCAAATTTTTCACATGATGTCACAAAAATAGAGCTTACCAACTACTCCTAATTGGTTGAAAGAACGTTTGAAGCCCAAACCGATCATTGTAGAAGAAGAGACTCCAGATTGGAGTATATTTTTGGCAAACTTGAGAAAATAAAAAAGAAAGAAAGAAAGAAGGCAAGGATAATTTCAAGAATGACAAGGGATGAATCCAATAATAGAGTCCACGTTGCCACACCCATGAATGATAAGCATAAGGATGAGGTCAGTCCATCTGACTATAAGATTGAAACCATTAATCTAGGTCCTTCTACTAAGGCACAAGAGAAAGATCTTCAAGAATTTGTCCAAGCTATTCTAAAGAGACTGGATAATGAAACTTGGGCTAGAGAGAAGCCACAACAATAGATGGGAGAATTGCAAAAGTATATCCATCATTTAGTAAAACCTTTGCAAACACGAGCTAGTGAAAGTTCCTCATTTTCAAAGGGTTTGTTGTAAAAGGATGCCATTAGTGAAATTGAAAGAATGAGAACCTCTTTGCAAGTTACTCAACAATGGATTGGTAGTGTTTGTCAGAAAGGAGATTCTATGATTGAGAAAGTGTTACACACACATGAAAAGGCATCATCTTTCCTGGAAGAAATAACTCATCTCACATCAGGATGCCAGGTAACAGATGACACAACCATCACTGCATTAAAGAAAATAATGGAAATTCCAAGGGAAGTGTTGATCAAGGAAAATATATTTATAGATAAAAATGTAAACAAAACAATTGAATGGATAGAGGCATTTGGTTTCAAAAGATAACTTATGATGAAGGCACTAAAGAAGGTGTCAAAGATCCAAAACAAAGTGAAAGAGATATCAGATAGTTGCATCTCATTTCTAGAGATTGTCATAGGAAGAAAGAAATTTGGAAAGAAGAATTTGAAGGTTGATCAGTTACAAAAATGGTGGCATGAAGAATACTCTCCAATTGAAGATGGATCAGTAACATGATATCAACTAGAGGGTGCAGCTATTTATATTTCTACTCTAGATAAACATCAAGGGCTTCAGGGAGATTGGGAGAAAACTTTGGATAAGTATGAGGAAGAAATAAAATCTACTAAGTTAAGAATAAAGTTTATTCCAATTCTAGACCAAGTCAACCTGGATAATGTACTTTCAAAGGTTAAAGAATTTTCCAGAAGTGAAGAAAAGGATAAGGAGGACGACCCAACTTGACTTCATCGAACAATGTGCATACTATGTCAAACTTTCTAGAGTTGCAAGTCGGTTGTGCCTAGATCTTTGTGCAAAAGGCCTTGTATTTAACTGGAAAATATCTTTGAGGCTAACCTTCGTAATTTTGTATTGTAAAAATATTAAATTAGGTGATTAAATTGTCAAGGCTGACCTAATTGTAAACCTAATTTAATTTCTTCTTTAGGCTGACATGTTAAGTGTTTCTCTATATATTGAGGCTATCCCTTCATTTGTAAGGTTGTTTTTGTTGTTGGACATGAGATACTAGAATTGTTACAAACTTTTGGTGTTGTTCTTTGTGTGGTTTGATCTATGCATTGTTCTTATGTTTCAAATCTGTTATAAGTTGTTTTGAGTAAGTGATTTTAAGATTAGACTTAGAGCTAGTTGCAGTTCATTCATGTTTATGATAAAGTGTTTAAGGTGTTGAGAAATCTTCAGTCCATTCTTTTAGCAATTTGCTAATTGTAAGTTGTGTAAAGTTAGCCTGGGCCTACTCTTTGTTGCACTCAAGTTCAATTTTGAATGCTTATGCATTCCATGCTTTTGGATGAATGTTTGAATGTTTACAATTTGAAAATATTTAATACCTTTAGAGATTGCACTATTGTGATACTGAAGATTTAATCTCGGTTAAACAGGAATTGGTTTTGGAAGATTGGTCCACCTTGAATGCTTTGTTATTTTCATGATTGGCCTTAGGTTTTAGATTAGAAATCTCTCTAAACCCTCATCTTTTGCTATTTCTTTGAAGATCATTGTTAGAATAGGATTTATAAAGCATCACTCAACTGCTATATTTGATGAAAGTCTGAAAGTATCTAGGGTTTGTTCTCATCTTCACATCTTTAAAACCCTCATTGTTGATTTAAGAGTTCCAGTCTTTGTTTGACCATAAATGCCCCTTGTGATTACCAGCAAATCACATTTTCACTAAGTTGTTTATGCATTGTGAAGACCTAACATTAGAAACCTTGGGGTTGTTTCTTGAGGCTTGCTAATAGAAATTTACCTTTCAAGAGAGATAGAGTACTTGTATTATGTCTAAGTTATTACATTACTAAAAATGCCATTAACAAATTAGCGCTAGAAGGAGGGATGATTAAATAAAGCTGGAGCATTTTCTATCATCATTGTCTCCTCAAAGGTTCCTAAGAGAGACTAGATCTATAGCAGATAAAGGAGACTTGCAAGAGTTAAAGGCCCCTACTAGGTCTAGAATGACTAAGAAAGGGGAGGCTTCATCATCTACACCCATCCAACCATCTTATCCATTTTCTCGTTCATCCAATTCTTCATCATTAGATTTTGAACCTTCTCCCATTGCCATTCAGTAGCCTCAGGCAGCCATAAATCAAACACTACCCACCCCACCTTCACTAATGGCTTTCCTAACAAATAATCCATCACCGCTGTCCTTCAAAAATTATCATCTAATGCCTAAGAATCCTGAGCATTTTCACTCTAAGTTTTGTGTAAATGATCCTAATAGGACAACTAAAGAACATATTAGGATTTTCCAAACTACTCTTTAAGATAGGCGAATTGATCACGAAGATGTGGCCTATAGGCTCTTTCCATATTCATTGGGTGAGGGGGAATTTTATTGGTACAACCACTTACCTATTGGTTCAATTACTAATTGGGGTCAAATGGAAGCTTCTTTCTTGCAAAAGTTTAAAATTCCTATTATTCCTAAAGAATTTTATAAACAATTTATGTCTATTAAAAGAAAATTCAATGAGCCTATAAGCTCCTTTAATAATATATTTCATCAAGCTTATACTAGATTGCAACCCCCATATGCTATTAATGATGCTACTACTAAAGTTGTTTATTATGATGCATTAGATAGTCTTACCTCTGCTCTAGTTAAAAGGATGCATCAACCTCTAGGGACCCAAATAGATGCATATATAGAAGTTGTTAAAGCTAGCACTGATTTAGGACAACATCTAGCAGAACCTCTCCCATCTTTGGGGCGTATTGCAGACCCTAGACAGATTCAAGGGATAAATTATTCTCTCACTAATCAAACACCTTTAATGAACCAAGTCCCTTAGCTACCATTGGTTCCACACCTAGGTCATCCATTGAGTCAGGCTCAACCAATTCCTAGCTATTTGCAAAATTCGAGTCAGTCAACACACCCTCAACAATAGGCCAATATCCCAGCTTATTTGTAGAACTCTGAAGTGTTAAATCATCCACAAAATTCAGGCTCACATCTTGTCTATTTGCAAAATTTTGCAAGTTTTGTCCCAACACAAAGCAATTCAGAGAAGGAGAGAATAGATGAATTGGTAGAACATGTCAAGAAGTTTTCCATAGAAGTTACTTATCTAAGAAATCAGAACAACCAATTAAAAGCTTCCCAGAGAGGTATTCAATCCAATTACAACTAAGACAATAGATATTTTGCACAAAGTTCAAGACAAGGTTTGGAAAGAGGACAAAGTTCAGGGAATTTTTTTGATAGGAGGTAGCCTCCAAGACCGAATAGAACATGGAATACAAGGCCCAATAACGAAGGAGTCCCGACACCTTTGGACCAACCTAGCAACCAAGAGAAATTGTCTAGTGGATTTTATCTAGTTAAAGCTGCATTATCTGGTTGGTGTAGGCTTCATAAGACAAATCAACATTCTAAATTGGACTGTCCTGAATTCCAGTCTATAGCTATCATATTCTAGATGGAGGTTTAACAGGCTACTGGTAATAATCCAAATGGACAAGAAATTGTACACTCTGATCCATATGATTCACCAGTTTTGGTGTTGAATCATGCTCCTTTCCCATGAGGTGAAGAAAATGGACCTAAAGAGGAATCAATTGAGTACGATGTCAAGTTGGAACAAGTGTGTAACAAAGAGTATATATCTCAACTATTTGAAAATAATGATATTGTTGATAATGGTCTTTTGGATGGAGAATAATGTGGGATAGAGGAAATTCAAATGTTTCATCAGTGTATGATGCCTTATGATTTGAGGAATAGGCAAGTTGGAGGTCCTTTCATCATCTCTACCCCTCCAAGTAATTTTAGTACACCTCCTAATCCAAATGCAAGCAACAATCTTTCTTATCTGAAAGTGCCAATGCAATATTTTTCCAAAGGAGGACCTTCTAATTCTTCCAAGGGAGGACACACTGATACTGGAAAAGAAAAGCAAGAAGAGCAACTTAAAAGTAATCAACCTAATATGAGTGTGGATCAAATGGGTGAGTACATTGTTGAAGAGCTCAAGAAGGTAAAAATCAGCCTCTCAGCATTTGAATTGTTAAGAGTTCCCATAATTAGAAGTGTTGTCTTTGGTTCTTTGAGTGGAAATGTGCCTTCTAAGCCATCACAAGATACTGTTGTAAAGAGAGTTGGTTTTAGTCAACTGGTGGTCAAGGAAGTGATTGGAAAAACACATAATCCACAACCAACAAAGGATCAAACTAATCAGCTAGCCAAAGACCAAATTCAAGTTCAGTCAAAGGATGGGAGAAAGAAGAAGGATAAAAATCAAGTAGCTCACACTAATACTCCGATAAGTCTTTTCCAAGGAAAGCTTGAGACCCCTCCCTTCTTGATCTCAATTCGCATATTTGGTAAGAATCTACATAATTGCTTGTTGGATTTTGGGGCTTCCATAAACATTATGCCATTTTTAGTTTGTAAGGCATTGGGTATTATTCCTACTCCCTCCCAATGAAAGGTTACTCAACTAGACAAGACAAAGGTGAGTGTGGTAAGTGAATTGAACATGATCCCTATGTAGATTTCATCTAACCCGAGGATGCAACAGACAATCAATATTCAAGTAGTTGATATACCAGATGCTTATGGGCTGATTTTAGGTAGGGATTTCACAAGGGCACTTAGTGGTTATATCTCTATTGAGCACTTGCATATGTGGCTCCCATGGAAGGGAGTTTTGAATTAGATCAAGATTGAATGAAGCCTAGATTGAAGTATTTGATCACAAACTTCTAGAACACAATAAATGAGGTGTTAGTTTTTGAGACCAGCTTGGGAAATTATGTCCTAATTGCGGCCTTAGAGGAAATAGGAGTAGAAGAAGTCCTGGTGATGCAAGATATGCCCAGGGATCTCACCCATTGTTCCAGTAGTACAAAAGAAGTTGTAGAACTAGATGAGGATGGTGAAAAAGATGATAAAAAGCTTAGTTTGCTTGATAGTTTCCAAGAGTTCATTCACAAGTGTGTCCAAGATCAAATTAATCTTGGAAGGAAAATGGATTTGAGGAGCTACTCTTACCCAATTGGTGTAGAGTTCATGATGCATCACATTCGGAGCTTGAATGTTTCCTCTGTCAGACAATAGCTGAGGAAATCAAGAGGTATATTAATCCTACACCAACAGTCAAGATTGATATTCAGGAAATCCAGACTAAACAAAAGGGAAAACAAAAGATTCAACAATAGGATTCTTCACCTAGGAACATGTGTGCCAAAAAATAAAAATGTATACATCCCACTAAGTTTTGGACATTATGATTTGAAAGTTCTAAATCAAAGCAAGGAATTGGTGCAGGCTTCGAGCTGATAAATCCAACAGGTAAAAATTTATTTATTGCACATAGATTACAATTTCATTGCACCAACAATGTTGTAGAATATGAGGCTTTGATACATGGATTGCTAATGGCCTTAGGGAAGAAGGTTAAAGTTTTACAAGCTTTTTGGGATTCAGAATTGGTAGTTAAACAGGTTAGAAGACAATACTCATTCCATGATAGAAGGATGAAAAACTATAGGCATAGAGTATGGGAATTGATAGAAGGATTTGATGACTTTAATATCCAATTGATTCCCTCAAGTAAGAACCAAACCATTGATGCTTTGGCCCAAGCAACAAGTACTCTAGAGCCATTATCTTTGTCAAGATTGAAGAGATTTACTGTTGAGCTCACTCCAGTCCCATCAGTACCGAATAATGCGACTAACTTCCAACTATTTGAGGATGATAAGAATATCTTGGATTTTATTACTAGTTCCGATTTATTTGCTTCCCAAATTATTGATGAGATAGAACCACAAGAAGCAAAATTAGATATGGAGGGGGTAATTAATCTCAAGACAAACACAATTCCTAGAGGAATGGTACAATTAGAAAGATTATTTGATATGGATAAGATAAGAGATCAAGATCAATAGGCTAGAAAGGACTCAGCAGATAGTCAATGTGATACTTATAACATGGGTACTCCAGACGAAGTCAAAAATGTTTTCATTGGAAAGGTCTACACTCCCGAGGAAAAGAAAGGGATAATAGATGTGCTACATGTTTACCAGGATGTTATAGCTTGGATTTATAAAGATCTCAAGATCTATGACACTTCAATCATCACACATATTATCCCTCTATAGCCAGATGTGAAGCCTTTTTTACAAAGGCCAATACCAATCAATGCCTTGCTAGAACCTATTATTCAAAGAGAATTATAGAAGTTGCTATCTTCTCACATTATATTTCCTGTTAGGAACTCAACTTGGGTGGAAAATTTGGTGCCACTACGAAGTAAGAATTGTGAAATCAGGTTGTGTGTGGACTTCAAGAATCTAAATTGTGCCTCAAAGAAGGACAACTATCCAGTCCCATCCCGAGATGAAGTCCTACAAATCATGAGTGGTTCTCAGATGATATATTTCTTAGATCGATATTTAGGGTACAATCAAGTGATGGTTCAGTATGAGGACAAACATAATAAATCCTTCATGACTAAGTGGGGAACATTTGCGTACAGGAGGATGCCATTTGGGTTGATTAATATAGGGGCTTCGTTTCAATGATCCATGGACATTGCTTTTAAAGATATGATTATTAAGTGTATTATAATTTACATGGATGACTTGACTGTCTTTTCTAAAAAGAAGGGACCATATCTCAAATTTATGTAAGGTATTTCAAAGGTGTAGGGAGTTTGGTATCTATCTGAATCCAAAGAAGTGTATTTTTGGGGTGACTAAGGGAAAACTACTGGGTCATGTCATTTTAGAAAATGGTATTTCAATTGACCCTAAGCGTATCCAAGCCATTTTGAAAGTTCAGCCTCCCACAAGTAAGAAAGAGATGGAATCATTCTTTGGAAAGATTAACTTTGTTAGAAAGTTTATCACTAGTTTTGCAGAGATAGTCAAACCTTTAAATGCAATGTTGAAGCAAGATGCAAAGGTGGACTGGAATTTTGAAGCAAAACAAGATTTTGAGGAGATAAAGAGAGTTATAGCTAATGCTCTTGTTTTGGTGAGTATGAACTATGCTAAACCATTCTACATATACTCATTTGCATCAAAACACTCTTGTGCTAGTATGTTGATGTAGAAGTCAGATGAAGGAGATGAGCATCCAATTGCATTCATGAGTGGTCCACTGAAGGATTCAAAATTAAGATACCCCAATGTGGAAAAATAGGCCTAGCCTTGGTTAGAGGATTAAAAAAATTTAGGCACTATATTTTAAGGAATAAAGTGTTTGCAATTGTGCCTGATCCAACAGTAAAACTCATGTTGATGCAAAGTAAGTTGGATGAACGAAGATCAAAATGGGTAACTATGTTGCAATAATATGATACTAAAATATAACCCATGAAATTAGTAAGGGGTCAAGCGCTAACAAGGACAATGGCTGAAATTGGTCCTAAAATTACAACCCAACAATATCATCTTCAAGATGTTTCACATGATGAGTGGTATGATGATGTGGTTTATTACTTGCTTAATCAGAAGTTCCTTTCCCATTTGAAGATGGTTCAACATAGAGTTTTGTGGTTGAAAAGTTCCAACTATATGTTGAAAGGAGCAATCTTGTACAAGAAAAATCATGAAGGCATTTACCTTCATTGTCTGGGCAAGGAAGAAGCAACTTGAATTATGGTAGAACTTCATGATAGGTATGGTACAAGTAATGGTTTTGGTCCTACCTTTGCAAGTTGGATCTTATGAGTAGGATATTATTGGCCTACTCTATTCAAGGATTCACACAATCATGTAAGGACATGCCATGTTTTCCAAAATTCTGCTACTAGGGAAAAGCACTTTGTTGTTCCATTGCAACTAGTGATCAAGGGAAGACCATTTGCTCAGTGGGGATTGGACTTCATTGGTTTGATTAACCCACCATCTTCCACTGGGAACAATTATATTCTGACTGATATTGATTATTTCACTAGATGGACCGAAGCCATTGCATGCAGGAAAGGCACTGTAGAGGTAGTAATAAATTTTCTCAAAGAAAGTATCATTAATCATTTTGGATATCTATTTGCATTAATTTGTGATAACGGTTCAAATTTTGCTTCATTAAAATTTTTAGGGTGGGAATTTGACCATGGGATTATCATTAAGTTTTCCTTTAATTATTATCCCCAAGGAAATGGCTTAGTTGAATCTACCAATAAGAACCTTTTGATTGTTATTTGTAAGCTAATTGATATAAGTCCAAAGGAATGGCATACCCAGTTAAGATTTTCTCTTTGATTAGATCGCACACGTCAGAAGGCTTCATTAGGGACATCTCCATATCACCTGGTCTATGGTTTTGAACTTGTGTTTCCAATCCAATTGAGAATTCCTACCCTTCAATTTGTCAATGAGTATTATGAGGAGGGGGAACATCTCGAATCCCGTCTAACAAAAATTTTGCAGTTAGAAGAGAAAAGATGCGATGCACTAGAGAATTTTTCAAAACACCAGAGTATAGTCAAGCGATGGTTCAATAAAAAAGACAAGGTTAAGGCCTTCAAAATTTATGATCTGGTTTTATATTGGGATAAGGCACACGAGAAGAAAGGGGAGCATTGAAATTTCAACAAGCTTTGGTTTGGACCCTTTCAAATTTCTGAAATCTTGGGAGATAATGGTTGTCCCATTGCCAATCAATAGGAAATATCTAAAGCATTACTTCCTTGATTTAGCTATTTCAGCCCAACCTTGTAAATAGTTAGCTTAGGTGTTTTGTTTGCTTGGTTTTGTTTTGGTTTTCTCTGTTTTGGCTAGTGTAGGTTGGGTTGGTTTTCTTTGTTTTCAATTTCTGGGTTCTCCCTGTTTTCTGGTTGGGAGGTGTTTTACTTGCACAACAACCATTTTATTTATGTGGGATTGCTTTAAGTATTTCTTTGACAAACTCTAACCATTTTTTCAGAAGGGATGGTATAACTCCTCCATTTAGTGTCACATGGTCTAGATGTCTAAAAGGGATAAGTCATTGAATTGAGTTAGTTCCTAAATGTGCTCAAATATTACATTTTACATCTTAAGAATCATGAGGTTGTTGTTAGGTCCCTTGTGAGGTCTTGGTTAGTGAAAAATCTTAGATTTCTACTTCAATGCCACTGTGATTCTTAGCCCTAAGTGTGAGCTTCATTGCTTATAGGTTGAAGTGAAAAGAAGTATAAAGGAAAAGAAAATCAGAGAGAAAAAAAGAAGAAAAAAATATTCAAAATCAAAAGGAAAATTTTAATTTTCAGGAGGTTCTGAATATCTCTATTGAGGTTATGGATGCTTGGTTAGCAGTAGAGCAATGTTTGGGAGAATTACAGCAATAACCTCATCGGGGCTATGAATGCCTAACTAGCTGTGAGGCTCTATCCAATTTTCTTTTGGAGTCAGAATCATTCATGTAGCTTAACATGACTTAACTTGGTTTCTGCAATAGCTTAGGGAAGGGAATTAATAGATCTGCACACACTTGGATTTCTAGTACATGAAGGGCTAGTTCGTTCTTTGGTTTTGGGCCTTTAGTTTATTGGTTGATCTAATGTGAGGATCGAAACCAGAGATTTTGGGTTCTTGATTCCAATTTGTCATTGAAATGTCTAGAGCATTTCCCTGGCAGAGTCGACATTTTTTGTGCAATTTTCGCACACACGCCCCACCAAAGGCAGGGACCCTCTTTCTTGCTTTTGATTTCTTATCTTTTCTTTAGGTTTCACCTTTTCCCCTTAAGGGATAGGTTCCTTGAAATTTTGGTTCGCTTCACCTTTTTGGTTTCTGATGATCATATTTTCACTTTAGGTGTTTTTGTTTTGCAACATTTTGATTTTGACTGATGCTTTGAGTCATTGATTTCATGAAAATTTTACTTTGGAATCAAATTGGACAAGTTTGGGAGAGTTTCAGGAAATCTTCCCAGTTCCTATTTCCCCAAGGTTCATTGGTTCTCTAAATCCATTCCTACCTGGATTACCCAAAAGTCTTATCGCTTGCTAAATCCGTGTCTTGCTAGAATCCACAAATTTTTCATTGTTTGTTAAATCTATGGATGGGCGGATTCCCCGAGACTCCATTCTTCACTAAATCCTTGGGTCTCTAGATTTCTCAAATTCGTGATGGGCTCGTTTTCCCGAACTTCAGTGGATGTCTTGCCAGTGCATTTATGAGTTTTTGCGGGCAATGTAATTGTCATTAATATGGATTTGTGGTGTGATTTATATGCTTTTTACCTCATACTCATTAGTCATTTTGAGAGTTGCATTGTTGAGGAGAATTTGAGTATCTGAGTATTTTAAAGGTGTCGATTTGGACATCCTACGCTAGGGAATTTCACAGTTAATCAACTAGGGATTCCAGGTGTGTGTTTGCGCTACCATTATCAACCTCCTTGGTTGAAAGGTAGGGTTTCAAGCCTATTGAAATTTCCATAATGGATTGCAATGTGAAGTTTTTATGATTTATTGGTGTTTTAGTGGTGTGGGTTTGAGGTCGCAATTTGCATTGTATTGTTGATTTGATTTCGTGATTGTGACTTTGAACTAGTTTTATCAACATTTGATTTCATAAGGGTTTAGCTCTGGTAGATGATTATCCTTGCATTGTTGGATTGGCTTAGTTAATTATAGCTTCAAATTCATTTTATTTGTTGTTTATCTTGCATTCAGAGTTAGTAAATTAGGGAATCATTTGCATATCAATAGAAGCTAGGGATTTACAAATTTCTATCTTTGAGCATGAACTAGGGCATGTTTGAAACAAAATGATTTATTCGCCCAAGATTTTGAGGATTTGAAAGTGATAATGCGCGCTTAGATAAACCCTAGTTTGTGCTAGATTGAATTCATCGATATTGGGTAGTGGAATTTATAGATTGTGATTTGATGTGGATTGTAGATCATGATTCAAGTTTGATGGTTGAACCTTGCTGTGTGATCGACGTAATGTGAGTTGGTTTTCCTTCATTCTAAAGAGTTGAAGTTAGTTCATTAAGATTCCATTTAATACTTCAGTTCCCGAAATGCGTAAAAGTGTCTCCTTCATGGAATTTGCTTCTATGTGGAAAACTCGATAACTTATTCCTTGTGTAATCCTTGTCCTCGCGGAAAACCCGAACACCTATCTTTCACTTAATTCACTTTGTCAAGGATTCCTTAATGTTTTGAGGTTCTCTTTCTTATAAATGATGTGAGATGGTATGGATGCAAATGAAATGAATTTGAAATATTTGAAGTGTCTATGAAAAAGACTCGGTATCTTTTTCCTCCTTCATGGAATCCACATGGGTGAGAAAAACTTAAAGACATCCTTCACGGAATTTGTGATGCCCTGGATTCCTTAAAATCCATGCGAGCTCAAAATCACCGAGATTGTAAAATACTCGATGTATGTTTTAGGTTTGGTCTTGGGAGGTATATGAGGTGAGTTTCGTGGTCTTAAGGATATCTTGTGATTGAAACTTGACTAAGTTTTCTCTCTTCATAGAATCCACTTGCTTGTGGAATTCCTGAGGATTTCTTCTTTGCAGAATCCGTGAGGGGCCGGATTCCCAGAAATCCTTTGACAGTCAAAATCTGTGAACTTGTCAAAAACCCAAGGTTTGTTTAAGATTTGATTATGAGGGTTTGTAACTTGGTTTTAATGATTTTGATAAGGACTTTGAGTTTATTACATATTGCATATATGTTTTGATGATGAATTTAATGATGCAATTATGTTATAATGGTTAGTTATGCTTGACATTTCAGTAATTATGGTCTTTTCTAACAAGATGCATGCAAAATCTAGCAAAGGAAAGTGTTCCAAAGCAAAATCTACTAAACCAGTTAAAGAGAAGCCTACAACTAGAGCTAAAAGGATAAAGTATGACTTCAAGGGTATGAGGCCAAAATCTAAGATCATTTCAACATGGGTAAAAGTTGGAGATACCAATATGGGTCATGTGGATTATGAGGATTTCAAAAAAAGAATGTACTGCGATGAACCTACTCCTCTAGCCCAGATATTAGTACATATAGGTTGGCACAAAATAGTGGATTCCTACCTTTAGTGCAGTGTCTTGAGCTGATCATTGAGTGTGGAAAACATTATGATTCTGATAAGAGGCTAATTATTGGTCCTCAAGGAAGAATAATGGAAAATTTGACCAAAGAGTCTATAGTTGAGGCCTTCAATATTGGGTCCCATCAAAAGTTGGTGAAGGTGAAGTTAAAAGTTGTACAAGAATTCTATGATTCGGATCCAATTGAGGATTTGGAGATTATGAATAGCTAATGGATTGAGAAACCAAAGTCACACTATTCCAAGTTTCCAAAACAATTGCACAAAAGTGACTTCAAATTGGAATATAATGATATGATCACTCTCCTTAGCAGAGTGGTAGGATTAGAAAAAGTTTTCATCTTTGAAGAATGGATTTTTTATGTCATCTCCCAAAATAAGAAAGGAATTCACTATCACTGGGCAGGCACTATCAGTGATAATTTGGATTCGCAATTGAGAAGTGTGTAGGACACCAAAACATTTACCATAACTTCATATGTTTTGTATATGTTATCCAATAATTTCAAGTACAAGGGTTTTAGTTGTAAAGGAATAATTGGCAAGGATAGAGTTTATGATGTTTACCCTCAACTATATTTTAACACTTCTAATTTTAGAAGGGTTAATGATGCTTTCACCATGTACATAACAAGGACCCTGCAAGATGCCTTCATGTAAGAATTTCAATAGAGGCAATGGATCTAATCAAGAAATATGGCTTTTGGTTTATTCAATTCCCAAAGTTCACCTATATTAGAGTGCATGGATCTCCAAAGATTCCATACAGGCTCCTCAGATATCCTACGGACAAGGTCATATTGCTGAAATTAACAAGATAATTAGTTACACTTGATACTATTTTGAAGGAAATGCATAAAACAGGGGTTGGTTCAGATTTCCCCTTGAGGATTGGTAGTATGGAGGCTTGTCCTTCCATACAAAGTGCACTTCATTCAAAGACAAAAATTTCCCATCTATTTTTTTACTCTCATTTAGACAGAGGCAATTTTGATCCCTATGGAGTGGCACATAAAATGGGTAATAGGTAGCATAGACATAAAGAACACATTGAAGATTACTGGGAAAATTGTAGAGATGAGTTTGAAGTAATAAAGAGAAGATATTCAAGGCTATCTTTGAAATTGATAAGATTTCATAGAGTTTCCAATGTGGCAAATCAAGTTGATGATGAAGAGGACCCCATCTAGTATCATGATTGCATGTAATTTCATGATAATCCACTTCCCACAATCAATTGGTTAGAAGATGAGGTAGTTGAATTGGATCAGATGACTGCTCTAGTGTTAAGGTATTCCAAGCAGCAGGTCAAGCATAAGGTTTTGGAGATGGAAGCAACAAGAACTAAGTTCACCTATGACTTATTGGGAGATTTATAGTCTCACTCAGAGAAAGAAATTGGAAAACACTAAGATGACACTAGAGTTCCTCAAGAGGAGGAGGATATAGAAGAAGTACCTCTTGTGATCAAGAGGAAAACCAGGAGTCAGACTAAAGGTGCAGAGCCTAAAAGACAACTGGTCTCCAAAAGAAGAAAGCCAACAAAGGAGATTACTGAAGAGGGAGATGCAAAAGCTCATCCCTGAAAGAAGAGAGGGCTTGTCACAGAAGGAGAAAAGGTATCAAATTCAAAAAGGACCAAGGCTAGTGAAGAAGATACAACTCAATCCAAGGTGATTGAAGTAGAGAACTCTGGAGAAAGACCATAGGTATCTATAAGAAGGAATTATCTAAAGCAAAATATTTCTCCGCCTAGTGCAAAAAATGTTGAAAAGGAAATTGAAGAACCCAAAGTGAATATCAATGAATCACATGTTGATAAAATTGAGAATACTGAAGAGGAAGTTACAAGAAATAATACCCTGGAGCCTGAGCAACAAGAAGAAGAAGAAGTAGAAACTCCAAAGAGTGGAGAACTTATTGGGTTTGGAAAATAATTAGAACAAAAGGTTCCTAAGGTTCAAGGTGATAAATAAGAGGAGAAAGAGCCAGAGAAAGTAGAGAAGATGCCTTTTCAATCTCCTGAAAAAGAGGAAAAAACTTTATCTAAAGATGAAAACAAGGATCAAGAACAGAAAAATCAGGAGAATGTTGATAAGGATCCTATAAATATTGAAGCTAATCAGCTTGAAGGTCATGAAGATTCAAATGTTTTCCATGATGACATATACATAGAGCAACCAACTGCTCCTAATTGGTTGAAAGAACATTTCAAGCCCAAACCGATCATTGTAGAAGAAGAGACTCTAGATTGGAGTAAATTTTTGGAAAACTTGGGAAAATAAAAAGAAAGAAAAAAGGAAAGGGTGGTTTCAAGAATGACAAGGGATGAATCCAATAATAGAGTTATCCATGTTTCCACACCCATGAATAATAAGTATAAGGATGAGGTCAATCCATCTGACTAAAAGATTGAAACCATTAATCTGGGTCCTTCTACTAAGGCACAAGAGAAAGATCTTAAAGAATTTGTGCAAGCTATTCTAAAGAGATTGGATAATGAAACTCGGGCTAAAGAGAAGCTGCAACAATAGAT
The DNA here is from genome assembly GCA_007258455.2 of Sequoia sempervirens. NCBI lineage: Eukaryota > Viridiplantae > Streptophyta > Pinopsida > Cupressales > Cupressaceae > Sequoia > Sequoia sempervirens. Next base: position 64,124 of record VDFB02309504.1, on the reverse strand, counting down.
GAGAGAATTGCAAAATTATATCCATCATTTAGTAAAACCTTTGCAAAAAAAAGCTAGTGAAAGTTCCTCATTTTCAGAGGGTTTGTTGTCAAAGGATGCCATTAGTGAAATTGAAAGAATGAGAACCTCTTTACAGGGTACTCAACAATGGATTGGCAGTGTCTGTTAGAAAGGAGATTCTATGATTGAGAAGGTGTTACACACACATGAAAAGGCATCATATTTCCTTGAAGAAATAACTTAGCTCACATTAGAATTCCAAGTAACAAATGACACAACCATCATTGCATTGAAGAAAATAATGGAAATTCCAAGGGAAGTATTGGTCAAGGAAAATGTATTTACAATTGAAAATGTAAACAAAACAGTTGAATGGATAGAGGCATTTGGTTTCAAAAGAGAACTTATGATGAAGGCACTAAAGAAGGAATCAAAGATCCAAAACAAAGTGAAAGAGATATCAGATAGTTGCATCTCATTTCTAGAGATTGTCATAGGAAGAAAGAAATTTGGAAAGAATAATTTGAAGGTTGATCAGTTACAAAAGTGGTGGAATGAAGACTACTCTCCAATTGAAAATGGACTAGTAACATTAGATCAACTAGAGGATGCAACTGTTTATATTTCTAATCTAGATAAATATCAAGGGTTTCAGGGAGTTTGGGAGAATTTTTTTGATAAGTATGAGGAAGAAATAAAATATATTAAGTTAAGAATAAAGTTTATTCCAATTCTAGACTAGGCCGACCTGGATAATGTACTTTCAAAGGTTAAAGAACTTTCCAAAAGTGAAGAAAAGGATGAGGATGACCCAGCTTGACTTCATTGAACAATGTGCATACTACATCAAGCTTGTTGGAGTTGCAAGTCGGTTGTGCCTAGATCTTTGTGCAAAAGGCATTTTATTTAATTGTAAAATATCTTTGAGGCCGACCTTTGTAATGTTGTATTGTAAATAAATTAAATTAGGTGATTAAACTGCCAATGCCGGCCTAATTGTAAACCTAATTTAATTTCTTCTTTAGGTCGACATGTTAGGTTTTTCTCTATATATTGAGGCCCTCCCTTAATTTGTAAGGTTGTTGTTGTTGTTGGACATGAGATACTAGAATTGTTACAAAATTTTGGTGAAGTGAATGGAATTGAATACATTGTATTTTGGTTCTCTTCTTTGTGTGGTTTGATCAATGAATGGTTCTTATGTTTCAAATTTGTTATAAGTTGTTTTGAGTAAGTGATTTTAAGATTAGATTTAGAGCTAGTTGCAGTTCATTCATGTTTATGATAAAATGTTTCAGGTGTTGAGGAATCTTCGGTCCATACTTTTAGAAATTTGCTAATTGTAAGTTGTTGTGTAAAGTTAGCTCAGGCCTACTCTTTTTTCACTCAAGTTCAATTGTGAATGTTTATGCATTTCATGATTTTGGATGAATGTTTGAATGTTTACAATATGGAAATATTTAATACCTTTGGAGATTGCACCATTCTTGTGATACTAAAGATTTTATATTGGTGAAGCACAAATTGGTTTTGGAAGATTTGTCCACCTTGAATGCTCTGTTATTTTCATGATTGGCCTTAGGTTTTAGATTAGAATTCTCTCTAAACACTCATCTTTTTCTATTTCTTTGAATATATTTGTTAGAATGGGATTTATAAGGCATCACTAAAGTGCTACATTTGATGAAAGTCTGAAAGTATCTAGGGTTTGTTCTCATTTTCACATTTTTAAAACCCTCATTGTTGATTTAAGAGTTTCATTCTTTGTTTGACCATAAATGCCCCTTGTGATTACCAGTAAATCAAATTTTCACTGAGTTTCTTATTCATTGTCAAGACCTAACATTAGAGACATTAGGGTTGTTTCTTGAGGCTTACTGATAAAAATTTACCTTTGAAGAGAGATAGAGTACTTGTATTCTGTCTGAGTTGTTGCAGTGCTAAAAACACCATCAACAAAAACCCAAACCATTGAACTTTTCAATCTCCAACCAAGATAAGTAGCCATGATCTCCATCACCCAAAATTCAAACCTATAATAAAGTACAACTCCCATTGTAGAAAAAAAAACTCAATCAAATGCTTCAAAAGAGGCATATATATCTCTAATCAAGCTACCGATGGACCTACTACCAAATGTTAAAAATAAGGTGAAAAAATCAGTGAGAAATATTGTTCTTTAATGCATGCAAATTATTTAACCGTGATGGATCATAAGATGAAATAGAAATAAAAAATGAAATATCTATGTGAACCATATCACAATGTTTTTTATTAATAGGGGGTAAAACATGTTTTGAAGGGGTCCTATGGCCCTTTACAAAAAAAATCAACTACCACAAGACCAAACACCAAAATAACTACATCCAAGCTACCATGCAACAATTAAATGGGACTATAGTCCCAAAACAAAAAGTTAAGTTAGTAGAAACTTAGCTAACTCACAACACAAGATAAAAATTGAACACAACAAAAAAAAGCCCAATGAAAATAGGAAACCAAAACCTACACTTGATGCCTAACATCTATCTAGCAATCCTCATAACCTTAACCTAGGGATGGGGTTACAAAATAGATTTAGAAAGGACTCTCTTCCCTCTTTGAACAATAATCCAAGATACATCATTTTTCAAACTCAATTGATAATGGAGAGGTGAGAAAATCCTTCACCACCACCATATCCATGGACACCTCATGTGATGAGGATGTGAGACCACAACTTTTATGTTCTTGATTTACTCTATGTCCTTTGATGATATCATGATTGGTACTTGATATTTTTCACATGTTTGTTGTTGGACATTATATACATGAGATTCATGGATGATAGTTCTTTCATATGAATAGATGCTATTTTTATACTCTTATGGTTTTCTTGATTATCATGGATATTACTAGATGATGGATTTTTATTATTGAGTAGATGGATTCATTATTTGATTTCATTATGTGGCTATGTGAGTAAATATTGTGGAGATGTGATTGGATATGTTAATGTTTACTTGTGATGTTATTTGATTTAAATAATTTCTATGTAATTTATTTAGATAAGAAATTGTGGAAAATAATAATTTTTTTCAAAGTGTTATCATTAATATTTGATAGTTGCTTTGGCTATTATTATTCATATGATATATTAACAATTTCTATTTAGTGAATAGGTAAATTTTTCCAATGTTGGTTGGGGTCATACAGCTACTTCTTTTGTATTATCCCTATGATTTCTGATCTTATCTCACATGAATAAAATAAGATCATGTGATATAATGTTGTAAAATGCTATTTAATGTGTTGTATGGCCATGTGTTTATGTGGAAATTTATTTCTATGGGGTATCTTTTGGTATGTTTTACCTTTTTTAATTTATGAGTCCTTTATGTGAATTAAATTATGTTTTTATAGTTTTATTGTTTTTAACCTAGGAAATACCTTTTTTAAGTGTTTTACACCACCTTATTTTTTTATTCTTAATGGGTGGTGAAAATGCAAGTTGGTTAGTTGGTTTGGGTGGTTGGAGTTGCCTTTTCCTTTTCCATTTAGTTTTTTTCATAGAATGGAGAGAGCTTTTCATTTTGTTGTCTTTTGGATTTTCTTTGAAAATTCCATTTTTATAGTACTTTTAGAGGGTTAGAAGAAGAGAGGAAAGTGAGAGAAGGGAGTTGAGAAAGAAAGATCTTGTGAGGAGAAGGCTTGGAGAAGTCCACACCAAATTTATTCCATTGTTAGATAAGCATTGTTAAGGTAAGGTCTTACCCTTTTTTCATGATTTTTGTAGAAGAATTTTGTGTATTTTGCTTTCTTGAATGAGTTTTTAGGAAAATAAATGTGTAAATCTTTGTGATCTTTGTTGGGTTTTGTGATGAGAAAATATTCTACTTTGTGTGTGTTGTTTTCTTTATGTGTATATTTGTGGGAGTAGACCACCTCTTGAGAGAGGGTTAGGTCCTCCATGTACTTGAGGTTTGAGTGAGAGAGACTCCCTTAAGGGCATTTCAAATCTTTGGTAAGAGTATCCATATGTTTTTATAATGGACATGAGTATCCACATTTGTGCACATTGTTGGCCTCCTCTAATGGTTTAATAACTAAGCCCTTAAAGTTGTAACTTAGAGATTAGATATCTGCACTAAGTAGTTATTTTTCTCATCATGAAGGTTCATTTCATTGTCAACCCAGGGATGTGAACTTGAAATGGGCCAGCACTGTATGTGCACTAGGGCTCAACTGTAGTCATCCTTATCCTACAACTAGAAAGGAAATAGTACTGAAAATAAAATATTGGAAAGAAATTAACATAAGTACTGAGCATGAATTAGCAAATAAATGGAGCATCAACAACTGAACTGAAATGGATAACAAAAATAGAAATCTCAACAAATAGACAGGAAGTTACTCTATCTGCATTAGCTGCAAGAATAGTCACAGAACATAATTCCAATGGTTGCACGAAAAAACAACTATTGAGACTGAAACTAATTACTTAATAGAAAAATAACTATTAAACTAAATGGATGGAATTCTCACCAAGTGGGCCTCCTTGAATGAGTCTTCCCTAAGCTAACTTAGATGCAACAAATTAGAATATCATTTTATTCCCTGACAACATGATTACAACATATCAACAATATGACTGTATTACTTGAAACTGAAAATGCAAGTACAATCTCAGAACATCCAACCTTGTGAAAAAGGGCATCTGACCATTATTTATAGAGGAAAAATCTTCTAGTTAACCCTAAATAACTAGGCAGTCGACTCCAACAAAATAGGAGGACAACATTTATTGAAAACATGGAAAAGAGGGAGGAAGTTATGCATGCACCAGATTTGGTCAAAGCAGACCTGCCTCAACAAGGATCTAACACAACACCTCCTAGATTTTCTCAACTAACAGACATGATCATTTAAAAGGTAAGTTACAACTTCCTCACGAGTTGGGAGTTTCCCTCCATTGACCTATTTAATGACCATCTTTTTGTCTTCCTTAGCAACCGACCAACTGGCATGAACTTCTTCCACATTGCAAGCTTCATTTATATCTGCAACTTAATGTGAACCTACATAATGACATTAGCACACACAAAAAAATTGCATATCCATAATTACCTTAAAGTAACATTCATTCAACCACATGTAAAATTAGCATAGATATATCACATAACAGGTTAATATTATCAAAAGTCACAAGGATAAGTTCATGCCCAAGGTTCATAAATTTAGGGAAATAACATGGAGAGTTTCAATAACCAGGTGCTAAAGTCCATAGTAACAACAACAAATATATGATAAACCCTATCAAAATTGAGTCATTATTTGGACTCATCATCTCCCCCCAACCTAATGATCTATTGGTCATCCAGTAGAGGGGACTTTATTCCTTTTCCTTATCAAAGCTCTGAAGTCACCAATTGATGTTTGTCCTTGATCAGTATCTACATTATCTGAATTTGGATCCTAGTAGAACCCCTGCTTGTTTTCTAGTCTACCCCACCTTGGCCTCTCTATATCTATATCATACTAATAGTATCTGTAATCTGGTACTAGCCACAACAGAGCAGGTGGTTAGAATATCAATGGAATCCAATAGTGTTTCTTCATCCTTCCAAGCTATATGTACCTAGTGCTCTGTTTACATGCTACAAAATAATTTTGCAAAGAATGGGGTTCAACCTATTTTAATTGATCTAGTAAACTAGTCCATCTCTATGATATGTACCCCAATACTATTTTCCCTGTAGTAGCAGCTACCTGCTCATATGCCTCCTCCACAATAGGCATGATTCTCTTTTTGTATTTTGGATTATAGAGAATATTTTTCCATGTGTAGTAAATGTCAAAAAGGTTACTTGATTCAGCTCTCAGAGACAAGGGGGTATGGAGTTCTCTTTCTCTGTATAGTTTAAATTGCTTCCCCCAGCTGATTTCATTTTGGATCCATGACATGAATTCCCTCAAGTGGATATCCCCAATGTACAACAATGGATTCCAGTCATGGTCATTAGGAACAATGTAATTATGCAAGTATAATTCACACAACAAATTTTTAACTTCAAGAGGAGAGGATTGGTAGTCCTGTAAAAACTCTTGTGGGGTCTCAATGGAAGGGTTTAAACTAGAAACAACCCTTGACAACTTAAAATAAATATGGCGCTCCTTTAAATGCAGTGCATACACCCATGGAGGAGTTATGCATGTCATCATCTGTGGTACTAGAGCCACCACATTATCTACCTTATCCTTCAATGCAGTAATCTCTGCATTCTTTTCCTCAATTTTTGCATTCTTCTTTTCGACTTCTTCCTGTAGCTCGAGTCTTTCCTTATTCCACTCTTCCTCTTTCTTTTGCATTTCATTACATAAGTTTAGAGTTATAGATGCCCATGAAAAAGTGAGAGGTTTATGTTTCCCTACCAAGATCTTTCCTTGCACTAACTCATGTTGTTCAAATTGCTCTGGTTACAGTGGTTCTTGTTGCTCATCTTGCTCTAGTTGTAGTGGTTCCTAATTTTCAACCCGCTTTGCAATAGTAGCAAGCTCTACCAACCCTATGTTTGTTTGTCCCTCAAAATATTCTTCCACTTCTATGTTTACCTACTCCTTAGGAGCTTTTTTCTCCTTCCTAGGTGTCCTTCTGAATCTAGGGCTTCTATTTGGAGGCATATCAGTAATTGGATCAGCTGGTTTTGATTTCTTTGGGTGGATTTCATGTTTCTTAGTGGCTACAAGATTGCCACTGTCATCAACTTTCCATTTCCTAGGGCTTGGTTTTACTTTCGTTGGTGTTTGCTCCTTAGCCTTCCTTTTTTAATTCCTACCTCTCTCATTTGTGCTTCCTCTTTTCAAATGGAAGCCCTAGTATGAATTGGAGTTTTAGGGAGAACATTGACATTAGGGTCTAAGGTTAAACTTCCTTCATCTGAATACTTTGATTCAGAGGAGCCAATTTCTACTATTGATTCGGCTGTAGGAGGGTTTGTGCCATAATTTGAAGCTCCAGGAGTGGTTTTAGTAACCCTCTCACCCCTACTAACCCTATGAGCTTGGGGCTAACCTCTAGGACTCACATTTTCTAATCTAAACTAATCAATGCTTAAAAATCCTTCCCATGACATACTAGACACTTCTTGTAAAAAATTTTCTACTAACAATTTTATCAAACAGTGATGGGAAACAGAGTTGTCCCTACCTTTTTGTGTTTCAATTACCATAATTACAAGAAGGTTACACAACACATTTGGCACATTCATCCTTCTACCATGTCTCATGTGGTTCAAAAGCTTAAAATGTACATAATGAAGGCATGATTCGCAGCCTTCGCAGGTAATATATTTGATAATGCAGACATCAACTTGTTTCGATTTTTCTGGTAGAGAAGTTCTCCTTGTTCCTTGCTTATGTACAACAAGTGGAGGATCACTAGGCTCAGTGAATTCTGCCCTAGTTTACCTGGGGGTAGGGTTCTCCTTCAGCAGGCAATCCTGTTACTTCAACAATCCTCTCTTCAGTGACTATAACTTCTAGCCCTTTCACCATTGCCTTACCATCAAAGAGTGTTTGTGCAAATTCCAGAGCAATGTCCTCATTGAAACTATCCAGTTTCAGAAAGTAGTCTAACCATCCACAATTCTTGAATTTGGCCAGAGAGAGTGCATCCTACAGTATCACCTAATGAACTATAGGTTCATTTCTGATCAGTTGATCTCCAATTTCTTCTACTCACAATCTAGCAAACACTTATGTAAAATTTTCTTTCCTACAATCCTTCTTCTAAAAACTCAATTTCTTCTGCTTCCTGCAACTCTTCTTCAGTGTTAACGCCAATGTCATATGACTCTTCAATTTACTTTTTTGGTGATGTTATGACAATGACTAAGGTGGTAAGGAAAGCATAAATGAGGGGTATCATCAAAGAAAATGGTGACGGTTTAGTGTCGTATCATACATGCAAGCCGTCATTTCAAATTTGCTTATTTCAAATTTGTTGCCAAGTTGGTGCATGGATGACATGTATGACACGTGGATATGTGGGTTCACACTCTCCCCCAACCTAAATTAGAGCATGTGTCTACACAGGCTGGGATGTAACTATGATGTGACAGGCCAAAGTACAAATATGTGCTATGTGAAATATCAACATTAATATATAGTAATTAAACAAATGCATTTAAATGTATTTTAATACATCAAGTTGTTATGCACGTACTTGAAAATTTGGAGTGTTGTTTGCAAAGAATGTAGAAGGAAGTACGGGTTACTTTAAAAGTACAATTGAGCTTATTAAATGAAGTGATGGAGTGAAGTGATGGTGGAGTTATGGAAGAGAGAGAAAGGATGGAGATGGATGGGCGGATGGATTTATTGATGGAGAAATTGATTCCCACAAAAGTGGAAATCTTTATTATGATTGCATGCATACTTTGACTAGTCAAAAGGATGGACACTAGGTCTTCTTCCTTCGGCTGTAGGAACTTTGAAGGTATGGTGTTGAATAAATTGCTACATGAATTCTTTTCTGGAAGCCGGTTTATGTTATAGCCTTAGACATTGACCATTGACTAGGAGCTTGAATTTGACAGGGTCAATGGTTGTGAGTTGAACAACTCCATTGGAGAAGACTTTTGCAACTTCATAGGGTCCCAACCACCTAGTCTATAGTTTTCCTACATTATATTGATACCTAGAATCATAAAGGAGTGCCTAGTCACCTAGCTAGAACTTCTTTTCCTTTATGTATTTGTCATGCCATTTGACTCTTTGGTTCTGCACCATCTCAACATGATGAAGAATTGACTTTCTCATCTCATCTAAGGCATTTAGTTGCATGATCCTATCCTTTTGTGCCTTAGATATGTCTATCCCAAGGTCTAGTGTTGTTCTAAGAGTTTTATGCTCAAACTCTATAGGAATCATGGTTGTTTTCCCATACAATAATTCAAAAGGAGTGAAACCAGTGGTTGTTTTCTAGGTGGTTCTATAAGCCCAAAAAAATTTTGGAAACCTATTTACCCAATATTTCCTATGAATAGCCATTGTTTTGGTCAAAATAGCCTCTATTTCCCTTTTTATCACCTCAGGCTGGCCATTGGCTTGAGGGTGATAGGGTGTAGATTTCCTATGCCTTACATTATATTCATTGACCAATGTTGTGACAAGAGTTGATGTACACTGATCCCCTTGATCTGTAACTATCTCTCTAGGAACTCCATAGCATGTGAAGATTTCTTCATAGAGGAATTCTTCAACTTTATTGTCTCTGGCATGTTTCATAGCTTTGACCTCAACCCACTTGGTCACATAGTCAGTGCAAACCAAGATGTACGATTTTCCATTTGATGGTGGATCAATTGGACCTACAAAATCAAGTCCTGATTTATCAAATGGTGTGATAACTACTTGGGGGTATAGAGGAATTTCATCTAATTTAGTTGGCCGACCCATCCTCTGACATCTATCACACTTCCTAGTGTACTTTCCTACATCCTTATGAAGTGTGGGCCAATAATACCCTGTATTAAGAATCTTCATGGTTGTTCTCTTGGCTTCAAAATTCCCTCCACAGGGTTCATTGTGACATACATGTATATCATAGGTTTCATCCTCTCTTACACATCTCCTCATCACATGATCTGGTCAAGTGTAGAATAAACAACTTGCAATCCATGAGAATGGAAATTTTTTCTCAATAAGAACCCTTCTCTCTTTTGGAGAGAAATGAGGGGGAACTCTCTTTGTAACCAGATAATTGGCTATATTTGCATACCAAGGTGTGTGAACACTGATGGAAAACAAATGTTCATCGGGGAAGGAGTCATCAATGACTTGAGTGTCCTCTGATATAGTCAATTTGGAGAGAAAGTTTGTCACAACATTTTCCTTAGCCAGTTTGTCTACAATGGTGATATCAAATTCTTGCATTAACAACAACCACCTTGCTAGCCTACCTGAAATCAAGGGCTTATTCATAAGGTGGATGCATAGTCTGTATGGACAAAGATGTGATATCTTGTTATATAATGCCTAAACTTGTTAAGAGCATAGATGACTACCAACATCTCCTTCTCTATCACTGTGTAGTTAAACTCAACTCCTTGTAGGTTCTGCTAAAAAAGTAGATTGCATTCTCAATTGCTCCCTATTTTTGTACCAAGATAGCCCCTATAGCATAATCAGATGCATCTGTGTGAATTTGGAAAGGGGGTTCCCAATTAGGGCCTTGGAGCACATGAGCATGGGTTAAGGTTGTCTTTAAATCGGAGAATGCTTTATCACAATCCTCTATCCATTGGAACTCAACATCTTTAGTTAGAAGATTATAAAGTGGTGTTGTCATCTTACTAAAATATTTTATGAAGCACCTATACTATCCTACATGTCCTAGGAAACTTCTAACATCTTTTTGCTTAGTAGAAATAGGAAGATTGGTAATCACCTCGATATTGGCTGGGTCCACTTGAATTCCTTTCTGAGAGAGATAATGGCCAAGGACTACTCCTTTCTACATCATCATAAAGCATTTCTAACTATTCAAGGAAAAATTATGGTCCTCACATATATGTAAAACCTTCTTTAGGTTTTCTAATGCTTCTGCAAAATCAACACCATAAGTAGTAAAATCATCCATGTAGATCTCCATACAATCATGCGAGATATCTAAAAATATACTAATAACTGCTCTTTGAAAGGTTGCAGGTGCATTACATAAACCAAATGGGAGTACTAAATAGGCATAAGTCCCCCAAGGATAGGTAAAATTTGTCTTCTCTTGATCTTCAGGTGCAATCTGTATCTGATTATAACCACTAAATACATCTAGGAAAGAAAAATATTGCTTACCTAAAAGTGAATCCAATACTTGGTCTATAAAAGGAAGGGGAAAATGATCCTTTTTGGTGGTAGAGTTTAGTTCTCTATAGTCAACACAAACTCTCCATTTACCTCCCTTTTTAGGCACAATTATCAATGGAGACACCCATTGGCTATCTGAGATAGAGTAGATAAATCCTACATCCAATAACTTTTGTAGTTCCGCTTTTACAATCTTCCTCAATGCAAGGTTGATTCTCCTTTGTGGTTTCCTTAATGGTGTGTAGTCATCTCTAATGTAGATCCTATGAATATAGAGCTTGGGATCCAATCCTTTCATGTCATGGTAATCCCATGTAAATGCATTTTGATGTATCTTCAACAAGTTTTTTAGGGACAACTGCTGCTCTTGACTCAGCTTGCTGTTAATATTTAGATGTTTCCCTTCTAAAACTTGTACTTGTGTGGTCAAATCAATCATGGTTGTTTCACTGATGCTTGGAATTTTTAACTCATGTGGTAACAATGTATGAATCATATATGTTTCTACAGGAAACCTAGATGCATAAGGAGCAGGCAGAAGTGTATGCAATGGACATGCAAAACTAGATTCATGAGTGGATGATTCTTCATGCACTTCACAATGGCTCTGAATTATATGAGATAATATTTCATCTTCTTCTTGAAGCTACACGAAAGGACTTCTTCCTATCATCATGAGTTGTGCCACTAAATTGATTTCCTCGGCCTCTTCTCCAACATATGGCCATATGGGGTTATCCATATCATGGGATGGTTGAGCAGGAGGGTAGAGAACAAGCTTTTTAGTGCTTCTCCCATAAAAAATAGTCATGTCCCCTAACCGACATCCAATGTAAGCATCTATTGTAGCTAACCACGGCCTACCCAGAATAATGGGATACTCTCCCAATGTGGCTTTAGGGGAAATGATCATGAAATTTGTTGGGTACTCCCAAGAGTCTAGAGTAACAACAAGGTCTTCTACTATACCATTTTTTTTAACAGTGGAACTATCAACAAGTTGTAGGATAGTAGGAGTAGGTCTCATATTTGCAACATTTACTTGTTGCAGGACATCCTTAGTCATCACATTGATTGTTGCTCCCAAGTCTATTAGAGCATTCTTTACTTGGATTCCATTTATAATGAATCCTACCACAGGACTACTAGGGTCAGTGTGTTTAGGAACAATAACCTTTTGAAGCATGATATCTGCCAACTGTCCCACTACATGAACAGTAGTGGGGTCTTTCTTTTTCCTCCTTGGATTTTTGAGACATACTTCCTTGATTGCCTTGCTATATATGGGAACATATTTTATGGCCTGGAACAAAGGTATCTTAACACATATGTGTTTCAATTGATCCAGAATATCAAAGGTTGTTTCTTCCTTCTCTTCCTTTTGTTTAACAACTTCTAACCTTTGAGGAAATGGTGAGTCTTGATCAGACTTCTGAACTGGTTCAGGATTCTTAGGCACACTTGACTGAGTAGGGATATTAGATAGATTCTGATGCTCCTCTTCTTCCACAGGAAGCTCTGTTATGATGGGGTTGGAAGGAGATGACAAAGTGGTCCCTGAACGCAAATGAATATCACTCACACTCACAACATATGCAGGAAATTGATTGGGATCTACAAAGTAGACAGGCTATTGTTGTGGTTTGTTATTTGGGTTAGGTGTGGGTTGAGCTGGTAACTAAGTAGGTCTAGGTGTGCTAGAATTTGAGCTAGTAGGAGGAATTATGACAAGTTGTTGAGGCTATGGAAGCGGTTGCATGTAGCCAGTTGCCTGGTTTGGCCATTGCTATCCTCCCCTCCATTGGGATGTCTGTTGTTAGTTTCCTGGAGGTTACTACCAATTCCCCTGGAATTGTTGCTACTAGAATGGAGAGTTTTGGTAATTGGGCTAGGTTTTTGGAGGGTTGTTCCAAGGCTGAGGTGGATAGCCTCCAAAGTTGGATGGGTATGTGGATTTCCATTGATTACCAGATGCATAGGAATTGAAATAAGGTCCACTAAAAGACAATGGATTTAGTGCAATACCTTATCTTGGAGCCCATGGTCTTCTTTGTGCAATGTAGAAAACCTGATCATCATCAACCTAAACTAGCCTAAATTCTGGTGGAATTTTCTTGTTGTAAATGTTGGCTACCATTTTGCATCTACAGTCATTTTTTCTGCAATGAGGACAATATTCTACCAACATTACCTCTGCCTCCTTTTGTTTCTTCTTTGCTTGATGAGTGTCTAGCTGAGTAGCCATATTCTTTATGATATCTTGCTTGAAATCTGCAAGCAAATGATTAATTTCCATCCTCAAAACCCCATTAGTGGAGGATTTACCCATAGAGGATTGGTAACCTCTTCCTTTCTGTAGAGCTGCCCTGGAGTAGTTTTGACATATCTTCTTAATATCATCCCAGGGAACTTGGGTGATATCTCCTCCTCCTATCAGGTCCAAAGCATCAATGCAAGTTTCACTGATCCCCTTGAGGAAGAGTAACTTTTGAGACTCTTCATTGAGTGCATGATGTGGATATTTTTGTAGGGAAAACAAGAACCTTGAAATATAGTCCTCCAAAATTTCATCTTCCTTTTGTTGCATCCTGAAGATGTCATCTCCTCTCATGTCACTGCCCCTACAATATTCTTTATACTTCTCAAGAAAATTTGTTTTCATATCATCCCAAGTCACTATAGTATTCCTACCTAAGCTCATAAACCATCTTAATGAAACTTCTTTCAAGGTGGTAGGAAACAATTTAAGCCTATGAGCATTAGTAGTGTAATCATAGCTTCTGTAGAGGATATCAAACTCAAACAAGAAAGTGTCAGGGTCTTTTGTGACAAGCCCATAGAACTTAGGAAGAACTGAAGCAGGGATGTTCTTGAGATTATCTACTTCATTCTTATGAGTGATAGAAAATCGAAAAGATGGTTGGTTAGGTCTATTTGGATTTGCACCAACCATATTTGCTTGATGGAGTGCCAAAGCAAATGGATTCTCAATCAAGTTTTGGGCAGCTTGGTCTTTAGAGGAAGTTTCAAAACTGGTCAAATTGGGGAATGCATCAACAAAAGGACTTGCCTCCTTTTCTTCTTTGTCTCTTGGAATATTTTGAAACTCAACTAGCTGGTTATCAGGATTAGGGTCATTAGGAAGGAATCTCCAATGAGCATCTCTTCTCTTGCGTCTATGCATGCGGTATTGACTCAGTCTTAGCCAACTCACACAAAGAATTGGTGAAAGAATAACAAATCATTAATTTTCTCAAATGAAGGGTATGCTAAGAACAAACTTTAGAGATACTAAAATAGGAAAGAAACAGAAAATGACTCCAAGGAACTTCCTAGTTTGACACCATCCCCGACAATGGCGCCAAAAATGTTGGCCTCCTCTAATGGTTTAATAACTAAGTCCTTAAAGTTGTAACTTAGAGATTAGATATCTGCACTAAGTAGTTATTTTGCTCATCATGAAAGTTCATTTCATTTTCAACCCAGGGACATGAACTTGAAATGGGTCAACACTGTATGTGCACTAGAGCTCAACTGTAGTCATCCTTATCCTACAACTAGAAAGGAAACAATACTAAAAATAAAATACTGGAAAGAAATTAACATAAGTATTGAGCATGAATTAGCAACTAAATCAAGCATCAACAACTGAACTAAAATGGATGACAAAAATAGAAATCTCAACAAATAGACAAGAAGTTACTTTGTCTACCTTGGATGTAGGAATAGTCACAAAACAAAATTCCAATGGTTGCAGGAAGAGACAACTGCTAAGACTAAAACTAATTACTGAACAGAAAAATAACTATTAAACTAAATGGATGGAATTCTCACCAAGTGGCCCCCTTTGAATGAGTCTTCCCTAAGCTAACTTAGATGCAACAAATCAGAATATCATTTTATTCATAACAACATGATTACAACATATCAACAATATGACTGTATTACTTGAAATTGAAGATGCAAGTACAATCTCAGAACATCCAACCTTGTGAAAAGGGGCATCTGACCATTATTTATAGAGGGAAAAGCTTCTAATTAACCCTAACTAAAAGGCAGTCAACTCCAAAAAAATAGGATGATGCCATTTATTGAAAACATGGAAAAGAGGGAGGAAGTTATGCATGCGCCAAATTTGGTCAAAGTAGACCTGCCTCAACAAGGATCCAACACAACAACACCTCCTAGATTTGCTCAACTAACAAACATGATCATTTAAAAGGTAAGTTACAACATCCTCACGAGCTATGAGTTTCCATACATTGACCTTTTTAATGACCATCTTTTTGACTTCCTTAGAAACCGATCAGCTGCATGAACTTCTTCCACATTGCAAGCTTCATTTATATTTGTAACTTAATGTGAACCTACATAATGACATTAGCACGCACAAAATAATTGCATATCCATAATTACCTTAAAGTAACATTCATTCAACCTATTGGCGTAACAACTAACACCTCTAGAGTGTAAATTGGTACAGATAACTATGCACACTATGCAATGAGTGCTCTTCAAATTAGGAGGGAAAGCTCCCTCGTTGTGCAGAAAAAATGCTTGAAAAAGTAAACTAAACTAATTCCTATCTTTTTGTATCAGCTGAAAGAGGCACAAGGTTTGCGATAAACTTCGAGCGTTGTACCAAGGATTTTCTAGTTTCACAAATATTAACTACAACTCAAAGCTAACTAACTTATACTATCCAATCCCCTCAAGAAATTAGAGCATGAAGAAATGGAGCAGGAATGATTTATACGATAACCTCTAAGATAGGATTTCCAAGGAGGTGACGACACTTATCTGAGGCGTAGGATGAAAGAAAGGTTATTGGCAACAACACCAAATGATGAACTCTACTTTTGAATTCCCAAGGAGGTGAAAACACCTATCCGAGGGGTAGACATGAAACAAAGCTCATTAACACAATAACAATAAACGATAAGCCTTAATTCTATATTCCCAAGGAGGTGATGGCACCTATCTGAGGTGTAGATATGAAAGAAAGCTTATAAACACAAGAACATGAAACAATGATCATCCAACCAAAGTGAATAGATACAGAATAGCAATATTACAAGAAAATATAGCTCAACATATATTACTATCGCGTGCAAAATTTATTTACAAATGAGTTGAAAGCTCTTATTTATAGAAATCGAAAGGTGTAGGGAACCATAAAATCACCTTGAGTCAACTACAGTCTTGCAATGCATGCAAGATTTATTGCTAAACCCTAATAAAGGAAACAATACAATTAACTGGAAAGCTACCATCAGTTAACTAGTACATTTAATCTAAAAATGGACAATGTGCAAGAATGCACGTCCTTATTGAAAGCAAGTTAACTGGAACACTACCATCAGTTAACGAAAACCCTAAGTGTAACTCCAAGTCCTACAAAATATCTCTGAGGATAAGATAGACAAGTGTGCATGGTCCTAGCAAAGAGAACTAAAGATCAAAGTCAAGTTCTAATTGCATACTCCTAATTTTGTCCTCGTAGACAACTACAGGTTCTAACTGACTGATCACTAGCTATTATCTCGAGCAACTAAACCCTCCACAAGGTTGTTGACTACGTGACCATCTGGGGTAGTAATACTCTATCAAAGTATACTATGTTTATGCAGCATGTCCTCACCGCTTGTGATCTGGCACTGAAGTTCACCTCTGCTCCCATCTGCCTCATCAAACAATGCTGACATGACTGTAAGTTGATTCATCTTATAGTCAACGGTCTCCCCACTGAAAATACTATGAATGAGTGCCTGGAGCTCTGACTATATGTCAACAAGCCCAACATACACACCACCCTCAATCTAATACCGGCATGGTATGCGAGATACGAAAGTTCTCACATACCAGAGTGCACTAGTGACGTGCTCTTTGCTCTCAGCCAACTCTGATGCCATAGTCTCCTCTATCTTTGCCTTGAAGACCAACTGTGTTCACCAACTAGTATAACTCTACAAGCACAAAGCGGCCTTTAGTAACAAACTCTTCCTCCCAATCCTCCAAATGCTTGCCGTAGCAACCAGGTGATCAAGCTAACCCTGTTCTACCAATGGCTCTAGCATTGGTGGGAGTGTGACGGTGACATCTTCCGTTTTGTGTACAAGGCTAGAAATGTATTGACGAAGTTGTTGGATTTCAACCTTGAGGGCTGCCTTGTCTTCTCCGTCTTTTAGTATTCTATCGCTTTCGCTATCTATTGCAACCTGTAGGAGATCAACTTGTGTCTAGCGGGTGCTTCGACCAAGGTTGGCTGTGATCAATTCGAAGTCTTGAACTTCAATCTCGTTTAGACTCTTCCCCTGATGGTGGTCTCTATGATGATCTCCATATTAGCATTCCTCTCCACATGGACCTATTTCTTGATCCTCTTGTCGAGCACATCCTTGTAGGCATGATCAAAATGAAAATGATCAAGTACGTACGATGGCTGCCTCCTCTTCCTTCCCAGTTGACTCTCAACCCAAGATGAGTCTCGACTATTCCCACTGGAAGGGTCTGTACTATTAATGAGAGGCTCTTACTAGAGTGAACGTGTAGAGGTGTTACTGCGAGGTGGCGAGTCCAAGTCCAAATCAATATGAATTGGAACTAGAGACTGTTCTAGTGTCGATAATGGTAGGCATGGTTGAACTTCAGGCTCTGGAAAACTCTGAACTGGCTCTCTGACAGGCTCCATGTGTGTCTCAGTAGCAAGTGCCTTTCCTTTTGAGATGTTAGGCACTTGACTCTTCTTAGGAGGGTTACTCCTTTTCTTCTGTTTGGGTTTAAATGAGTAAGGTAGTGAAGCATCCACCGATGGTGGCTCTATTCTAGGCACGACTACCCTCCTAGTCTTCTTTCTCTCGAGGTAAAGTCTACTATTTTGGATAACTCTACTTGACCTCTCCTTCACTGATGAATATTCTTTGGCATACCAATCAACAGTTGACAATGGTTGTGTATCAACCTACTCTCTGAAAAATTGAGGAAGTGTATCTCCCTCATCATTTGATAAACCTCCCACATCTTCCGCTAAGAAGACATAAATCTATGGGAGAGAGAACCTGCTATAGCTGCGTTAGCGTACCTCAAAATCATCCTCTTAGTTCACCCAATAATCCTCCATTGTAGGCTTATGGTATGGGCGACCACCAAGGTGTGTTGTATAATGACCCCAAGGATCATATGTGCGGGTGTCAACAAGGTACTTGAGTTTATACTTCTCCAACTCTTGTCCTACAACTTTAGCATCAACTATTGTCTTGCACCAATATATTCTGAACTGCATTGGAAAGTTGGCAGGTTGTTTATGCTTATGGCACAAATGTCGATGAACAGCATATAGTTGCCTTAGGAACTCCATGAAAAATGTACTATCTAAAGGATAGCATGGAAGCATGGCTGGATTTCCCGTGTATCCATAAATGTGGATGTAGGTGTATGTAGGGAACTGAATAAATCAATCCGCCCAATCAACCATCACTGCTCTAGCAACTGCTGAGATACAAACATGCAACTCCAGATCCAAATTCCTCACTGTATATGTCAAGAAAGCCTCATGCACACGCTTGAAATGTCGTTCAACCTTCGTGAACTCAAGTTGGTCATAGTAATGGTAGACTTTTTGTATAGTAAGTATGCCCACCGTGTTCAACCCTCTAAACTGACCCTAATAAGCGATCAAGTATACGAGGTAGGAACACACGTGAAACTGGTGTGCAACTAGAAAACCAATGATTTGATCGTGGAGAACGTCGCTGATGAAGGACGCCCATTCATAATGCTCTTTCCCAGAGATGATCTGACCAATGATATAATACATCCAGGGCTAAAAACTATTTGCATCTGCATGACCTGAGATGTGATTGAGACGTGTTATCAAAATCGCATACTCATCCTTGTATTCACCACAACCCACATTTCTCAGCAACTTGTTCTTTTTATGTTTTAACCATCGCTCTACCATCTTACTTTGACACTTGTCCATATCAACATTGAATGCTCACTCACACTGCTCCATGGAAATAACTAGACTGTTCGGGTGTTGTGGAATACTAAAACATCTTTTGATGTCCAGGGGTTTGAGACTGGATATAACTTGTCCATCTATTGACTATATCTTGCGAGTAGTAGAATTGTAATACTTAACACAAGAAATTACCAACTCTATGCAATGGATTGAGATAGGTATAGAAGCGGCCTCAAGCAACCCGGATTGTTGAATGTTTTGAAGTATCAAATATTTTTTCTTGACTGGATCCAAGACTGCTTCTGGAAGCACCTTATGTAGATTCGTATCAACTATCCCGATGAAGTCACAAGTCAAGACCGTTTTGGTCTTGAATTCAAGTTGAGTGTATTGCATTCTGAAAAACTCGCCTTTTGACTATGAACATGGCTATATTCTGACAACTTTTTTGGAAAGCTAAAAATAGCCTGTTGAGGCTAAAAATAGCCTATCAAAGGGCAATTTTCATGAAAAGTTATGAGATATGGGTTTTGTCCAAAAAAAGACTCTAAGACAACCCGGAATGTTAGATTTTCCAAAATTTGACTTCTACTTGACCATGCAAGGAATTTTCAGTTAAAAAAATTAGAGCCTTGAGAACTGATGCTCTGGAGTAAATTTTCTTGAAAAAATCTAGCACATAGGTTTTCTCGAGAAAGCTATTCTTAATCGACCCAGATGATTTGTTTTGCCAAAATTTTCCTATTTTTGGAACATGTGAATGAATTTAAGATGAGAAAATGGAAGAACTTGAGAAGAAGAAAGACCTTTTTTTTAATGTTTTCTTCTGCCAAAATCGCCATTTAATCTTGAAATTCACCGATAAATCTAGACTTGTACCTATAGAAGAATAATTTTGATGTCTTCAAACTTGATTGCTGATGAAAATTCACCCAACTCTGAAGGAAATTCGCCTTTGCTCAAGTTGGATGAGTGAGAAATGGCACCACACTTGAATAAATAGAATAAAACTGCCCCATAAAAGCATGACTACAAGATTTAAACCCTGACTTTGAAAATAATTGTTTTGATTGGACCCCCTCCAGTTCAACTAAGACTAACTCAGAGTTCTGGATTACAAAATAATAATAAAATATTCAATTCTCCTCACATGAAATTTTGTAATTAAATATTACAAAAGGGTGCTAATAATAAATTATTGAAGAAAATCACCAATTTTGAAGCTTGCATGCAAAAAGTTGAATTTAATATTAATTATGGTAAATTAGCAACAATCTCAGCATACTAATTCCAGAAAGTCAAAAATTAACTCTCCAGGCGTCCGTTTGCACAAGTTATGATATTTTTTGCTAACTTCCTACTTTATAGCTCACTGAGATTTATAGTTGGCTATGTTCAACATTGATTTCCAGGTGACTGAGTGAAGTTGTGACTGAGCTGAGATATCCATCGCGAAGTTTGCAGAGCAAGGATGAAATGTCTGTTGGGAGCTGCAACTGCTAAAATCAATGTTTGACACCTCAAAAAATTAGGCACCTTTGATTAAATTGATGCAAGGTTTCCAGACTTAACCATTTCTCTGTTTTGCCATCTGACGCTTTGAACTACCATTACCAGTGAACGATGAACCCTGCTGACTAGATGATAGGTCCATTGCGTGACTGGAAGAATTTTGTGTCCAACTACTATATGTAAGGCATCTGAAAGCTGCATTAGGAACCCAAAAAGCAAGGGCACCCCTAGCCTATGAAGGTGCAATCACCATTTTATCAAAAGTGTAACTTTCATCTGGATGCCATACTTTGACCCCTGACACCGGGGGCTGGAGTGGTCCGATTCTTTTTTCCTACAAGATCTATATTGGACACCTAGGTGGAGTGATGAATAGGAAATATTATCCTTGATTCCACCATTTTCTAAATCTCTGTGTAGATAGTGCTTTGAATTTGCGGATTGTAATGTCTTTGTTTTTACCTGAAAGGCTTAACATCAGACTTCAGAGGAATTGTGTGAGACAATCTATGGGTGCGAAGACTTTCAAGTCTTCATATGAATAGGAAAAAACATCCCTGTACTGCTTGTACAAGGCGATAAACCTCTTAGTCTCTTCTGGAGTACAAAATTTTCCTAAATTCACAAACCGAGGTTTGTCTTCAGTGCCGATGTTGACTTGATTGTATTTTGATGAAGTATTAACACTTGAACTCTTCTGATCTTGGATGTATCGGTCATGTCTGTCAAAAATATCTTCTAAAGATACAAAACCCTTAGGAATCTGATTTCCTTTCAATTGTATAATCCTAGAGTCTACATCTTCAGAATCTTCTAAAAGTAATTCTTTAGAAGGAGTATTGCTTCCTTCAAAGAACAACTCTTTGTAATTATCTCCCATGACGAGAAATTCTTCAATATCATCATCGTCATCGAAGAATTTCTAGTTGTCTGAGTTATCAGGTACAACTAGCCTGTAAATCATCTCAATAGCAAATGAATTCTGACGAAAGTCAGAGTTTGGCATAAAAAGAGCAGCTGAAACTACAAGAGCATCAACTTTTCTATTGTCTATTCTTGGAATGTACTGCATGTTACATGCATTAAACCAGTCGATTGCATTCCACACCCTCTTTTTGTAGGACCAAAGGTGACTATTCATGACTTCGAAAAGATCTTTAATCTATTTTACAATCAATTTTGCATCTCCTTCGACTCTAAGTAGTTTAATCCCCATATCCCTTGCATTCTTGAGACCTAATAAAAGTGCCTCGTATTCAGCAGTGTTATTGGTGCATTCGAATTGCAACCTATATGCGAAAGGATATAGATGACCTTTGGTATAAATCATGACTACTCCCGCTCTTGAGCCTGATGTCAAGCAATTACCATTGAACTACATTGTCCACACTTTTGATTCTTCATTTGACAAACCTGTAGAAAGTGCAAATTTCTAACAACCTTCAGCTACTTCTAACACCATAGCATATGTGCCTAGACCTGTGTCTTGATACAACAATTGAGCTTGTGGATCCTGGGACTTTACCACCGTAAACCTTGACTTCATTTTAGGCTCCAGCTTGAATGTGCCCTTCTTTAATGGAATTTTCGTGAACGACCAATCCATTTGAATCTCTCCTTTGAGATCTTTATAGAAACTCCTGCTAAGTAGCATCCCATAGCTGGTAGGAATATCAGCCACCAAGATGGTCATCATGATCTTCTTCTCAAGACATGATGCTAGCCTTACTTGTGCATCTTTAAGTTGACCAACTAACGACACTGGCTTGGACTCAACTGAGTAAATATTTTCTTGAGTAGGAGTGCACAATAGTCCCAACGTATTCATAATTTGTAGAGGCATAACTTTGTTGGAAGCTCCACTATCAATTATACAATTGCTCAGTTTGAGACCTCCTATATATAAAGATATATAGAATGGTTTTGGATTCTCTTTTGTAGGCACATAGGACTGTAGTAATGTTGGCTAGGAAACAGCCTTATTTTTCACAACCTTTAAGATTCTATCTAGTTGCTCTAGATGATCTTGTAGATACTCCAGTTGAGAGATCGGCACCTTCATCTTCATCATAGAAGACATGATGTTGAAACTTGTTGTCAATGAATATAGAGAAATCGACACAATGTTTTCTTGTGAAGTCTTAGGATAGGAAGTAGAAGATACTTCCTTTCCTTTTGCATTTGAATTCTGCTTCTCTTTCTCCTCCTTCTATGCTTTGAAATGTTGCACATGTGTGAACACAGGTGAGGTGATATTCTCATGAGTAATCGTGACAGAAAATTGGCAGTATTCTTGTTCTTATTCTTCATTTATGGGTTCTCGATCAAAATACCCCATTGCAGAGTTGCCATCAAAGTTGTCCATCTGTGATTAGATGACGTTTGAACTAGAAGGTATGAAACCTGAACTAGGAGCAGTATCTACAAATCCCATGAGATGATTCGTTCATTGGTTCTTCAGACATGTTTCCCCGGTGTGTTCAACAAAATCATGGAAAGTGCAAAAGACTGTGGGCTTCTCAACTTCATTGTTTTGCTTCAGTTGTCCTTGCAAAAAATTTGACTTGTAGTTGTTATACGAATGGAAGTTATTTCTTCTTGGTTGGTACTTCTATTGTGGTTGAAATGATGGTGGTGTGGGAAAAGTTGGTTGCCCTTGAGGGGGTGATTGTCTCTTCAGTATAGTCACCTCATTTGCTACCTTCTGTACCAACGGATTAGCCGACGCTTGCATGAGCGGTCTGATCGAATCATCCTTCATCTTTCCTGTCATAATCATATTGTCTTCGAGCTTGATTGCTTCCTCTTGAAGGAGTTGTAGACTATCTTCTTCACTTATCTTCAAGAAAAAGGCTATTTCAGACGGCAGTGCATTGATGAAGGAACTCATCAGAATTTCATCAGATGGATTTAAAGTGTGAGAAAGACGTGCAACAAGGTGGTTAAAACTTGCTACAAATTCTCTCATCGGTTCATGTTTCTCCATCTTTGAATTTGAGAGTTGTGCAAAAAGTTTGTGACTATCCTCGACAGGTTTGAATCTCGCCAAGAACTTCTCACTCATGATGGCCCAACTGGTGATGATGCCTGGTTCAAGATTGTTGAACCAATTTGTTGCGTTATTCTCAAGAGTCTCCATAAAGAGACGTACTGTGATGTCCTCATGTGCAACATGCAAGACAGAACATGCTGCCGTGAATGTTGAAATATGTTCATTAGGATGTCTAGAACCATCACCATGAAATGTCAGGAAAAAACTTGTGTGAACCCTTGGGTAGTTCATGGTGTCCTTGTAAAGCCAACGGTCCAATATTGTCACCCCAAGGCAAAGGGGTTGGATGTCTTGCGTTTCTTCCATTTCGACCATTGTGGTTATCGTTGTTGTTACGATCACCCATTTCTTCTGCTGGAATGGGAATCTCTTCTAAAATTTCTCCTTCAATGAATTGATCAGGAGCCTCTTGAAAGACAGGATCTGGTTGGATGGGAGGATTACCTCTCCTTCTTCTCGTATATACTCGGTATGTTAGGATTCTTAATTCCACGCGGGAGGTGGCAAGACTGGTCTACCTGCTGCAAGATCTGCTTTCTCGTCTTCTTTATCCAGAGTGGTAGTCACATTTCTCCACTGAGTGGTAAATGTATGATTTTCAAAGATAAAAGTGTTCAAGCTACTAATGAAAGTGTTCAAGCTACTAATGATGTATGACTGCTCTGCTTCGATGTAAACTAGATTTGGTTGTATAACAAGTGGAATTAGTCATAACCATGCAAATTCTAAGCTTTGAGAAGTTTTCTTGCCTCGTGCCCCATGGTGGGCACCAGAAAAATGTTGGCATAACAACTAACAACTCTAGAGTGTAATTTGGTATAGACAACTATGTACACTACGCAATGAGTGCTCTTCAAATTAGGAGGGGAAGCTCCCTCGTTGTGCAGACAAAATGCTTGAAAAAGTAAACTAAACTAATTCCTGTCTTTTTGTCTCAATAGAAAGAGGCACAAGGTTTGTGAGAAACTTTGAGCATTGCAGCCAAGGATTTTCTGGTTTCACAAATCTTAACTACAACTCAAAACTAACTAACTTATACTATCCAATCCCCTCAAGAAATTAGAGCACGAGGAAAAAGAGTGGGAATGATTTACACGATAACCTCTAAGATAGGATTTTCAAGGAGGTGACAACACCTATCTGAGGCATAGGCTGAAAGAAAGGTTATTGGCAATGACATCAAATGATGAACTCTACTTTTTAATTCCCAAGGAGGTGACGAAATTTATCTGAGGTGTAGACATGAAAAAAATATCATTAACACAATAACAATAAACGATAATCCTTAATTCTAAATTCCCAAGGAGGTGATGGCACCTATCCGAGGTGTAGATATGAAAGAAAGCTTATAAACACATGAACATGAAACAATGATCATCAAACTAAAGTGAACAGATACAAAATAACAATATTACAGGAAAATCTGGCTCAACATATATTACTATTGCATGCAAAAGTTATTTACAAATGAGCTGAAAGCTCTTATTTATAGACATCGAAAGGTGTAGGGAACCCTAAAATTACCTTGAGTCAACTACAGTCTTGCAATGCATGTAAGATTTATTGCTAAACCCTAATAAAGGAAAATATATAATTAACTGGAAAGCTACCATCAGTTAACCAGTACATTTAATCTAAAAATGGACAATGTGCAAGCATGCACGTCCTAATTGAAAGCAAGTTAACTGGAACACTATGATCAATTAACGAAAACCCTAAATGTAACTCCAAGTCCTGCAAAATATCTTTGAGGATAAGATAGACATGTGTGCATGGTCCCAACAAAGAGAACTAAAGATCAAAGTCAAGTTCTAATTGCATGCTCATGATTTTGTCCTCCTAGACAACTGCAGGTTCTAACTGACTGATCACTGGCTGTTATCTCAAGCAACTAACCCCTACACGAGGTTGTTGACTGCATCACCATTTGGAGCAGTAATATTCTGTTGACGTATACTGTGTTTGTGTAGAATCTCCTCACCGCCTATGATCTAGCACTAAAGTTCACCTTTGCTCCTGGCTGCCTCATCAAACAATGTTGACATGACTATAAGTTGATTCATCTTACAGCCAATGGTCTCCCCATTGAAAATACTATGAATGAGTGACTAGAGCTTTGATTGTATGTCAACAGGCTCAACATACGCACCACCCTCAATTTGATACCGGCATGGTATGCGAGATACGAGAGTTCTCATACACAAGAGTCCACTAGTGACGTGCTCTCTGCTCTCAACCAACTCCAATGCTATAGTCTCCTCTATCTTTTCCTTGAAGATCAACTATGTTCTCAGAGTGTAGATAGCCTCTTTGTCTTCTGCATTTGTGATGGATTCATATGCCACTCTCAGGTGAGCAATCATAATCTCATCACTGGGTCTATCCATCGCCAAGTCCCTCTCCTCATCATGGAGACATAGACGAAGTTCGCGTGCATTGTACCGCAACTGGTATAACTCTGCAAGCACAAAGAGGCCTCTAGTAATGAACTCTTCCTGCCAATCCTCCAAATGCTTTCCATAAGCAACCAAGTGATCAAGCTGACCCTGTTCTGCCGGTGGCTCTAGCATTGGTGGGAGTGTAACGGTGACATCTTCTATTTTGTGTACAAGGCTAGAAATGTATTAACGAAGTTGTTGGATTTCAGCCTTGAGGGCTTCCTTGTCTTCTCCATCTTTTAGTATTCTATCCCTTGCGTTATTTGTTGCAACCTATAGGAGATCAACCTGTGTCTAGAACGTGCTTCGACCAAGGTTGACTATGATCACTTCGAAGTCCTGAACTTCAATCTTGTTTAGACTCTTCCCCTCTAGAGGTATGGCAGTCTCTATGATGATCTCTATATTAGTATTCCTCTCCACATGGACCTATTTCTTGATCCTCTTGTCGGGCACATCCTGGTAGGCATGATCAAAATCAGAATGATCAAGTACATACGATGGCTACCTCCTCTTCCTACCCAGTTGACTCTCAAGCCAAGATGAGTCTTGACCAATCCCACTTGAAGGGTCTGTACTAGAAATGAGAGGCTTCGAAGAGAGTGAACATGTAGAGGTGTTACTGCGAGGTGGCGAGTCCAAGTCCAAATCAATATGAATTGGAACTGGAGACTGTTCTAGTGTCAATGATGGTAGGAATGCTTGCACTTCAGGCTCTAGAAAAATTTGAACTATCTCTCTGACAAGCTCCATGTGTGTCTCAGTAGCAAGTTCCTTTCCTTTTGAGTTGTTTGGCGCTTGAATCTTCTTAGGAGGGTTACTCCTTTTCTTCTGTTTGGGTTTAGACGAGGAAGGTAGTGAAGCATCCTTCAGTGGCGGCTCTGTTCTAGGCACGACTACCCTCCTGGTATTCTTGCTCTTGAGGTAAAGTATACTATTTTGGATAACTCTACTCGACCTCTCCTTCACTGATGAATATTCTTTGGCGTACCAATCAATAGTTGGCAATGGTTGTGTATCAACCTTATCTCTAAAAAATTGAGGAAGTGTATCTCCCTCATCATCTGATAAACCTCCCACATCTTCCGCTAAGAAGATATAAATTTGCGGGAGAGAGAACTTATTATAGCTGCGTCTGCACACCTCAAAATCATCCTCTTAGTTCACCCAATAATCCTCCATTGTAGGCTTATGGTATGGACGACCACCAAGGCGTGTTGTATAATGACCCCAAGGATCATATATGTGGGTGTCAACAAGGTACTTGAGTTTATACTTCTCCAACTCTTGTCCTGCTACTTTAGCATCAATTGCTATATTGCACCAATATATTCCAAACTACATTGGAAAGTTGGCAGCTTGTTTACGCTTATGGCGCAAATGTCAATGAACATCATATAGTTGCCTCAAGAACTACATGAAAACTATCCTATCTGAAGGATAGCTTGGAAGCATGTCTGGATTTCCCGTGTATCCATAAATGCAGATGTAGGTGTATGTAGGGAACTGAATAAACCAATCTGCCCAATCAACCATCACTGCTCTTGCAACCGCTGAGATACGAACATGCAACTCTAGATCCAAATTCCTCACTGTATATGTCAAGAAAGCCTCATGCACATGCCTGAAATGTTGTTCAACCTTCGTGAACTCAAGCTGGTCATAGTAATGGTAAACTTTCTATACATAAGTATGCCCACTGTGTTCAACCCTCTAAACTGACCCTGATAGGCGATCAAGTATACGAGGTAGGAACACATGTAAAACTGGTGTGCAACTAGAAAATCGGTGATTTTCTTGCGGAGAACGTCACTGATGAAGGATGCCTAGTCATAATGCTCTTGCTCAGAGATGATCTGACCAATGATATAATACATCCAAGGTTGAAATTTTTTTGCATCTGCATGACCTAAGACGCGATTGAGAAGTGTTATCAAAATCGCATACTCATCCTTGTATTCACCACGACCCACTTTGCTCGACAACTTGTTCTTCCTCTGTTTTAACTATCACTCTGCCATCTTACTTTGACACTTGTCCATATCAACATTGATTGCTTGCTCACACTGCTCCATGGAAATAACTAGACTATTTGGGTGTTGAGGAATACTAAAACATCTTTCGATGTCCAGGGGTTTGAGACTGCATATAACTCGTCCATCTATTGACTGTATCTCGTGAGTAGTAGAATTGTAATGCTTAACACAAGACATTACAAACTCTATGCAATGGACTGAGATAGGTATAGAAGTGGCCTCAAGCAACCCAAATTGCTAAATGTTTTGAAGTATCAAATCTTTTATCTTGACTGGATCCAAGATTGCTTCTGGAAGCACCTTATGTAGATTCGTATCAACTGTCCCGATGAATTCATGAGTTAAGACCGTTTTGGTCTTGAATTCGAGCTGAGTGTATTGCATTTTGAAAAACTTGCCTTTTGATTGTTAACATGGCTATATTCTAACAACTTTTTTGGAAAGCTAAAAATAGCCTGTTGAGGCTAAAAATAGCCTATCAAAGGGAAATTTTCATGAAAAGTTTTGAGATATGGGTTTTCTCTAGAAAAATATTCTAAGACAACCCAGAATGTCAGATTTGTGAAAATTTGACTTCTACTCGACCATGCAAGGAATTTTTAGTTAAGAAAATCATAGCCTCAAGAACTGATGCTCTGGAGTAAATTTTCCTAAAAAATTCTAGCACATGGGTTTTCTCGAGGAAGATATTTTTAATCGACCTAGATGATTTGGTTTGTTAAAATTTTCCTATTTCTCGAACATGTGAATGAATTTAAGACGAGAAAATGGAAGAATTTGAGAAGAACAAAGACTTTTTGATGTTTTCTTCTGCCAAAATCTCAACTTAATTTTGAAATTAGCTAATAAATTTGGACTTGTACCTACAAAAGAATAATTTTGATGTCTTCGAACTTGATTGTTGATTAAAAATCGCCCAAATCTGAAGGAAATTTTCCTTTTCTCAAGCTAGATGAATGAGAAATGGCGCCATACTTGAATAAATAGAATAAAATTGCCCCATAAAAGCATGACTGCAAGATTTAAACCCTGACTTTGAAAAGAATTGTTCTGATTGGACCCCCTCCATTTCAACTGAAACTGACTCGGAGTCCTGGATTACAAAATAATAATAAAATATTCAGTTCTCCTCACATGCAATTTTGTAATTAAATATTACAAAAGGACACCAATAATAAATTATTGAAGAAAATCGCCCATTTTGAAGCTTGCATGCACAAAGCCAAATTTAATATTATTTTTGGTAAATTAGCAACAATCTTAGCATACTGATTCTGGAAAGTCAAAAATTAACTCTCCAGGCGTCCGTTTGCACAAGTTATGAGATTTTTCGCTAACTTCCTACTTTATAGCTCACTGAGATTTATAGTTGGCTATGTTCAACTTTGATTTCTAGGTGACTGAGTGAAGCTGTGACTGAGCTGAGATATCCATCGCGAAGTCTGCAGAGCAAGGATGAAATGTCTGTTGGGAGCTGCAACTGCTAAAATCAACGTTTGACACCTCAAAAAATTAGGCGCCTTTGATTAAATTGATGCAAGGTTTCTAGACAGCCATTTCTCCGTTTTTCCATCTGACGCTTTGAACTGCCATTACCGGTGAATGATGAACCCTGCTAACTAGATGATAGGTCCATTGCGTGACTGGAAGAATTTTGCGTCCAACTATTGTATGTAAGGCATCTAAAAGCTGCATTAGGAACCCCAAAAGCAAGGGCACCCCTAGCCTATGAAGGTGCAATCACCATTTTATCAAAAAGTGTAACTTTCATCTGGATGCCATACTTTGACCCCTAACACTGGGGGCTGGAGTGCTCTGATTCACGCACCGTCAATCTCTCTGCGTAGCTAGATCAACTTACAAGAGATGTCTCTGGAGGTGACGAAGCAAGAAAACTGCTTCTAAGACCTCAAAAAGAAGGGCACCTTTTCCAAGGGGGTGTGCATTTTCCATAGTCATTTTTCCGGATGTCTGATTTCTTCAGCACTCTACACTGACCTCTCACATACAAGGGTTTGGAAAATCCCAGAGGCTGACAGCTAGACTTGTTGGATAGCTGGAGTAATTGCGTACAAGTGTCATGAAGACTGTGAATGCTAAAAACCCCATCTGGCAGGCCAAAAGGCTGGGCGCCCTTGGCCTATAGAGGTACAAGTGTGTATTTCAACATTTCTCCACCCTCTAATTTACGTGCTCAGTAGATCCTCTGCACGATCACTTAGAATGTCAGATCATCTCACGAACTGGTACGTTACGAAGCTATACTAGATTAGAAAAAATCTCAGGAAGACAACATCTACAAATTTAATCATCTGAGGGGTCAAATTCAAGGGCACCCCTAGGCTACAGGGGCGCAGAAACTGCAACTTGACAGTCATCTGTTACATTCCACCTCCTCGTACCTTCAACTTCTGACGTCGATTGCCAGAGTTTTTCACTTCAGGGAACCTCGCTTGATAGCTCGTTGGAAAGCCAGACTAATTTTGAAGAGATTGAACATATTTGCAAGCACATGCAACAAGATACGGGCCTTCAAAAAGAAGGGCGCCCCTGGGCTACAGGGGCGCAAATCTGCTTTCTATTTGAAATCTTCATTTGTTTCATCCTTCGTAAACATTTGTTCTAGCCACTGATTTGACCTTGTAGGAGTATAATTTCGTCGTGAAGCGCTTCTCCATCATCACATTTCCTGCTTTGAGTCCCAGGTTTAGGTTCTGACCTCCAGGTACTGACCAAATGCTGCTGATGACTGACATGACATTGACCAAAGTCCATATTTGACTTGCCCAAAAACTGTATTTTGACATCATTTTAGCAAGGTTTAGACTCTTTGAAGCAAAATTCCTTAATGAAGCAAAAAAATTGGTTTGGTTACAACACAACCACATGTAAAATTAACATAGATATATCACATAGTAGGTTAATATTATCAAAAGTCACAAGGATAAGTTCATGCCCAAGGTTCATAAATTTAGGGAAATAACATGTAGAGTGTCAATAACTAGGTGCTAAAGTCTATAGTAACAACAACAAATATATGATAAACCCTATCAAAATTGAGCCATTATTTGGACTCATCACACATGTTGGAGAAATAAAGACTGTAGTTGGGAGTATGAGTATTGATGTGTTGAGTATGAGAATATGTGTTGTGCAATGTGAATATATATGAAAAATATTTCTACCCTTGAAGGTTGAGTCCCCACTCCCCCTTTGAAGGATCCTAAGATGACATCCTTTGTGATTGTGAGGGTTTGTACAAGGGTTAATGTGTTGTGAATAAACTTGTATTTGAATATTGGGTGTTTATTTTTTGGGAAAGTAAAGTAAAAGTGCACCACGAGAGAGATATGTGACCCCTAGCTCGGGGGTGGATTGAATACCAACCTTATGGTTAGATGGAGAGCCCATTGGCCATGTGGTTTTTTCTTTTCTTGTGTATTTTTAGGTTCATACATGAAGTTGGATGATATCTTGGGAGTTTTATTTTGATGAATATGATCAATGTAAAACATGGAAAGATTCATTCTTTGTGAAAAAAAAAGTGTATAATCTATTATTGTGTAAATGCGCATAATACTTTGTGAAATTTGTGTAAAGATCAAAAAAGAAAAAAGTGGTAAAACATCATTGTTAAATTGTAATAAAATAAATGTTTAGATTTTCCATTTCAATGTTCAAGTTCAATTTGATATTATTACTTTATTGAATGAACATCACTTGGAGCAAATAGGAATCGTGCATATATCATTAGTTGGAAGAAATCTACAATCTTGTTCATTAGTTTAGATGGAAAATTGGAAAAAGAAATCATTTTAAATTAGACAATGCAAAATGATATAAAACTTAGTTTTAAATTAGTTTTCCAAATAGAAAATAAAAATATTTAGTCTCTTTCTCAAATTGCCTTAAAAAAGAACCCTTCTAAAAAGATTTCTAATTTGATTAAATCTAATATTAGATTTATATTTATATATATATATGTATATATTCTTTAATTGAATATTTATAAATTTTAATAAAAATAAAATTAACAAATATATAAATGAAATTAATTATATTTTCAAAATACTATTTCTCATGCATAAAAGTCTGAATATATATACATTTATATGTAAAATAATTAATATTATTATAGAAGTCGCCCCTCCCATTGAACATCACCCATGTAATATATGAAACATTTTTTTTAAAACAAATAAAGTTTATTTGTTTAGTCACTGTTCTTTGAAACAGTCGTCCAACCATTAATACTACTGTAAACAGCTTTGTCTGTTTGATTGGAATCTGAGAACAAAAGAGGGGAAATTGAAAACTATATATATACACATTACAAACTGTAGCATAAAGATGAAGTTGGAGACATTATTAAATCTGGAAAAAAAAATCTTCCAGCAACAAACTTTAAACCTCTGTAATATAATAGCAACCTGCAACTTATAAAAACATAAAACCAGAACTTGATCAAGGAAAAAAATTACAAATTGCAAATGGAAGAGATGCAAATTAGTTTGAAATTAATTTCTAGCTAATTAAAAACTTAATTCTGCATTGTTTTTTTTCCTAATAAACTAAATTCTCTTTCACAAATTAACTCAACTAATTAAATCATCCCTTTAGTCATTTTAATTCATATTTAATTAAATTTTATTTTATTTTGCGAACTTAAAACAAACTAAAAGTTTCAGAGTTAGACTTGTTTGGAATTGTATAAATTGAAAAGTAAGATGAAAGAATTAGTATGGGATGAGATTATAATTAAACATGATGAAAAAAATTGTTTAGAATAAGACATATATATATGAGATGAAATCAGAGGATTGAGAAAACATTATTTGATATTGATGAAACCTAATAACTTGAGATATTTCAATCAATAAATAATTGGGTGCAATAGATTTACTAATACATCATGTTGCTTTCGTACAATTGATATAAATAGAAGATTAAAGTGCATATAATTTTATTGTTCAATTGTTGGGAATGTTTATAATTTTCTTTGTTACCTCTAGATTGAATGATAAAGTTTAAGTTTGATTTAAATGTTGTTGCATGATAAGTACTCTTGAATGTACTTATTTTCCTTAATGTTATTTTATTTAGATTAAATAGTTTCTTTTATAGTTAGAAGCCATATTAGATTTATCCTTAGTCTAGTTGTCTCCATTCCTCTTTCACCCATTGTGTAAAATTTTGATGATGACACCATAACCTTGATACTATCATGGGCGCTAGGGGCATGTTTCCTAGTTATAACTTGCTAGTATTTTTTTTATCTAATTTTTTTTTGGGATTGAGTTGTGTTTAAGTACTAAAAAAATTATGGCATGACAAAGGAAAAGAGCCTATTTGAGGGATTGAAAAGAAACATAGAATCCACCACTTATTCTACAACAAGATTTCCCCCATAGCCCATTGACTAGGTCATGAGGCTCAATGACATAGGAGAAGCCTACACTACTTTCAAAAATATCCTTTCAAATACCAACAAGATAGCTAAATCGACAACACTTCTAGGAGAAGCTGTCATAGGATAAACATCCTTAACCATAACACAATGTTTATGTAGAGAAATCCTTGCAAGGAAAAAACCCACACCTAAAGAGACTAAAGCTTGTATTAATCCTAAAAATAGGTTCATCAATAAAATCTACTAATCACTTTAAATTTTGTGACTATAATAGTGCTTGAATTACCTTAAAACTATCTCATAATATCACAATATCGAGGAAACAATATATAAGGGATATGATACAAGATACCATGAATGGTATTCTAAAACTAATGGCTAATACCATTCACCCAAATCTAGGTATCAGTCTCCATCATGGGAATCTCACAACTCACAAAAACTGATCACACACCTTAAATAGTAATTAACTCCTCTTATGCACATTATACCCACCTTAGACATCAGAAACGACATAAATTCTATCATAAAAATCAAACTAACCAAGATCCTAATCCTAGGGGCTCCATAGGAAGATTTTCCAAATCAATCATAAGATCCTCTTACTCCTTGATCTTTACTTATTTTCTAGTATCTTTCCAAAAGTAAATTTTGACATAAATTTCACTACAATTACATGTGAGAGAATGAATAATAGTAATAACTAATTTCATACCTCTTAGGAGGGGCATCCAAGTCAACCCTCTCTATGATCTTTGGAGACAAAAATGTTCATTCACAACCATAGTTAAATACAATTAAAACATGTCTAGGGAGTTGCAAGGTGAATAACACCTAATCCCAACAAAAGAGATTATGGCTATATAATAATATGGCAAGCAATTTTTTTGACCAAAAAATATATGGAGGGTATATTTCTTCATACTCTTAAAAGGTGAATCTAACTAATTGTATGTGACATTGTGTAGTAACATTTCTTCTTTGGATTAATCAAAACAACTATTCTTAGATAGATGGGCACCATAATAAATAATAAGAGAAGAAAATTAAGAGGATGATGAAGAGAGATGAAAGATAAATTATGTTCATATTAGTTCTAAGGAATGAAGATTCAATCCTTCAATTTCAAGAATATATTCAAAAGGAAAAGGTTATTGTTTCTATACACCTTAGTAGGGAGTATAATTTCATCAAAGTGGAATTACCCAAGAAACTATAAGTACAAGAAAATAAAATCAATAAAAAGCAAATAGAGGGCCATGATATTCAAATTTTTAAAGACTTGATACTCTTGATGGATAAGTATGTTTTGCATTCAAAATTGTATGCTTAGGATATGAATTAGTTGGATATTATTCCCAACTATCCTTGGTTAGAATCATTGGGGATACTAAATATCAATGTGAAAAAGAAGTTCATGAAGCTTTCATATAGAAAGAAAAAATACATTGTAGGATATTACACATAATGAATACCAATGAAAGACAAGGTAGAGCAAGTTCAAGACATGTTATTGAATATTACATTGGAGCAAAAAGGATAAAAACGAGAAGAAATATGTATATTTAAAAAAGAGGAAAGAGGCAATTTCCATTAATGAGCCACAAACAAAGTGGTAATAACTGGTAAAGAATTAAAGAAGGATCTAAAGATAGTGAAGTGTATAATAGATAGACATACACATCATTGTGAGAATTAAAAATCATAGAGGAAAATAATAAATGGAATCATTAGGTCAATCACTATGAATCTACATGAAATCAATAAAGTAATTACAACAACCAATGGTACCATAGAATTAATGGTTTTTCATGTTAGAAAAGGACTTACTATGATGAATAATGTAATCAAATGGGTGCAACAAAATATGGATCAAGAATGGTATCTAGGTGTCATCAAGCTGATGAGGCCAATCATTAGTTTGTTTTTTTTATTTTAGTACATGCTTTTAGACATCTCCAGATACTTATTTCCTACATATTCTTGAAACTTTACTATCTTTTGTGATCATTATGCAAACTTGGACCTGGTTTAAGTCTATGGAAATATGATTATGATATGATAGTTATTGCATGGTTAATATGTGAATATGTATGAAATGCAATGAATATCTATGTTTAAGCTATGGTTATTAGTATTGTGTAGATGTGTGAACTAACTCTTTGCATCCAAGGAGCCAGAGCAAGAAGATTGCAGCTCACAACAACTAGAAGATGCAACTCACAACCAAAGGGAGTTTTAGACAATGATGTAGGGGAAGTTAGAAGAATGCAATAGTTGCATAATTGGAGGCGTCTATTTTTCAGGATGATTGTGAATCATCACAGCATTTAATAGGACTAGTAGAGGAGAAGAATTCTTCCATGATTGGGAATCCAATGTGACTATTTCCATAGTCCACATTTTAGTTTTAAACCATTGTAGTAGAGTTACATTCCTATTCCAATTCTTCTATCTTTTCAATTATGTTTTAGTTACTTAGAATTTATCACGCTCTATTATGTAGGGAGTGGTGATTTATGATTAGAATTATGTTTTGAGTCCTTGTTCTAATAAGACTCCCTCGCACCTATATGAATGATTTGATGGTTGAGAGTTAGTTAGTTGGTTGAAGTAGAAAATATAGTAGAAAAATATGTTTAATTAGTTTCTATTGTTTTTGCAAAAACAATTTTTGTCTTCCAATCATGTTCTTATGAATAAGATATTCCAGAAGAATCTTATTATATTGTGATATCTCGAGTTATACAATAAAGATATTTTTAGTTACTATTATGTTGAATTAGTTTGAGGAGCTAGATTTGAGTTTATCCTATGGAGACAGTCACTTGAGCAAGGCCCACTCAAGGTAACTATTCCCCACTTTACCTTTTGTACATTTATTTATGTCATAGTAGTTATTTTCATGATTATGTTTGTCTTAATCAGATTCTTCATGTAGTGAATGTGAATAAGATCTTGTCCTGTATTCATGCTTTAATTGTTTTCATGCATTGTCCTTTGGAGTGAGTCAAATTAGTAGTATTGGTTGGTTACAAAATTCATTTCTTGATAGTGAACTAGTCATAGTCTTTAGCTATAAGTACCCATAGCAATAGCTTCAACATTACTTCTTTCCACTGTTATGCAATTTATGATTTCCAGCATGTGTACACACCTATGCTAGGATGATATAGGTAGTGAAGAGTCTCTGAATGCACATACAATTCCAACACCATCAAATTCTTATGTTAGCCCTAGTTGATAACTTAAATGAAGGTCTTTCAAGGGTTTAGTAGACTGTTTAGTAGGACCCCCTCTAAATTGTGTGTTTGACACCAAGTTTACTAAACATTAGTGGGCCTTTACACGAGCCATGACCATATCACCTAATTGAATTTTTTTCTCTCCCATGCATACTATCTTGCTTCTTGTATTTAGTGGCACTCTTCTCCAAATCATATTTTACTCTTTTATGTTCATGAATTCATTCAAAAATATCCTCAACCATAGTGTTTTTCATACTCAAATATACACTCTCTCTCTTAATTCATCAATACCCCTTGGTCTAAATACATAAACAATAGAAAAAAGACTTGCTCCAACACTCCAATTTAATTACTTTCACAACTTGCCATAGTGAAGGCAGAAAACACAAAAATCACAACTACAAACAAAAGACCCCCTTGTTACAAGAACTTCAACTTGTCATACTACTATGTCTCTAGGCTACCAATTATGGTAGGTAACTCAAGAATTCTCCCAATAGAAAGAAAAATGGGAGAAGGAAAAAGAAAGGATGGTTTCAAAACATATTAGAGTACTGGAAAATAAAGAAACTAAGTTGAGAAAGTTGACAATTAAGATTGAAGAAATAACAGATAAGGTTGCCCAAATGATCAAATGCAAATCTCCTGCTAGAGTATACACTTTATTTTATAGGAGAAATTCTTGAGCTTTCAATTCAGTCAACTGATTAGCAACCTATCAATTGCCATCATTAGAAAGTTTGACTTTTTACATATTTTTGTTGATGCCACACCTGATGTACAAGATTAGTAATATGAATTCTATTACATAATTATGTTGTTCCAAATAATATAGAGTGGAACCCATTACTATTTGTGGGTGATTTACAAATTAGGGCCCACTGGCTTCTTACTTCATAAATAAAATACAAAGGGGTGATATTATGTAGGATTATGTAGAGAGAGAAATCAATTGCTCTCCAAATCAAAAAGGAATCCAAGAACCCTAGTATGATAATAGATGAATGGACGAAGCTTCTAAGGTATAAAGGTGTACGCAGGAAGATTATGAATTTGAGAATAAATGATTATGAAAGAATGCAAAGACTAATTGTAGGTCTCCTTCATCATTCTTATCGATTTATACAAGAAATATGGGACAGTTTGACCCTTGAGTTGCAAAAAAAGGATTCCCACTCTATATATAACTTCATAGCTATGCTTGAAAGAACTCGTAAGTACATGAACATTGCAAAAGACAAAGTACTTGAATGGGTACCTCTTACTTTCTCTCCACCTATGCTTCTCTACCCAATACCATATTGGACAAGAGAAAAGAATGAAGAAAGGGAAAAATCAATTGCTCTCCAAATCAAAAAGGAATCCAAGAACCCTAGTATGATAATAGATGAATGGACGAAGCTTCTAAGGTATAAAGGTGTACGCGGGAAGATTATGAATTTGAGAATAAATGATTATGAAAGAATGCAAAGACTAATTGTAGGTCTCCTTCATCATTCTTATCGATTTATACAAGAAAGATGGGACAGTTTGACCCCTGAGTTGCAAAAAAAGGATTCCCACTCTATATATAACTTCATAGCTATGCTTGAAAGAACTCATAAGTACATGAACATTGCAAAAGACAAAGTACTTGAATGGGTACCTCTTACTTTCTCTCCACCTATGCTTCTCTACCCAATACCATATTGGACAAGAGAAAAGAATGAAGAAAGGGAAAAAGTTGAGGATGTTAGGTGGGTAAGAATTTCATGCTATGGAGGTTTTTACTTGAAACAACTAAAAGGAGTGGATGTGATCATAGACCTCAAGGAGATAAATTTTCAGTACAACCTCTAGTCTTCAAATCGATTTGCTTGAGGACAAGCAAATGATCAATTGGGGGAATGATGAGGCCAATTATTAGTTAGTTTTCTACTATTTTAGTACATTCTTGTAGACATCTCTAGATACTTATTTCCTACATATTCATGAAACTTTACTATCTTTAATGACCATTATGCAAACTTGGACCTGGTTTAAGTCTATGGAAATATGATTATGATATGATAGTTATTGCATGGTTAATATGTGAATATGTATGAAATGCAATGAATATATGTGTTTAAGCTATGGTTATTAGTATTGTGTACATGTTGTGTAAACTAGCTCTTTGCAGCCAAGAAGCTAGAGCAAGTAGAATGTAGCCTGCAACAACTAGGAGGCACAACCCACAACCAAAGGGAGTTTCAGACATAGATGTAGGGGAAGTTACAAGAACGCAATGGTTGCATAATTGGATGCATCTATTTGTTAGGATGATTGTGAATCATCACATCATTTAATAAGACTACTAGAGGAGAAGAATTCTGCCATGATTGGGAATCAAACGTGGTTGCTTCCACAGTCCATGTTTCAATTTTAAACCTTTGCAACAAAGTTATAGTCCTATTCCAATTCTTTTACCTTTTCAATTTTTTTTAGTTACTCAGACTTTATCATGCTCTATTATGTAGGGAGTGGTGATTTATGATTAGATTTTTGTTTTGATTCCTTGTTCAAATAAGACTCCCTCACACCTATATGAATGGCTCAATGATTGAGTTAGTTGGTTGAAGTAGCAAATATAGTAGACAGATATGTTCAGTTACTTTCAATTTTTTTGCACAATGTTTGTTTTTCAATTGTGATCTTATGAATAAGATATTCTAGAAGAATCTTATTGGATTGTGATATCTTGAGTTAAGAAATAAAGATCTTTTTAGTTATTGTTATGTTGAACTAGTTTGAGGAGCTAGATTTGAGTTTATCCTATGGAGACAATCACTTGAGCAAGGGCCACTCAAGGTAATTGTTCCCCACTTTGGCTTATGTACATTTATTTATATTATAGTAGTTATTTTCATGATTATGTTTGTCTTAATTAGATTCTTCATGTAGTGAATGTGAATAAGATCTTGTCTTATATTCATGCTTTAATTGTTTTCATGCATTGTCCTTTGAAGTGAGTCAAATTAGTCAAGTTAGCTGTATTGGTTAGTTACCAAATTCATTTCTTGACAGTGAGCTAGTCATAGTCTTTAGCTGTAAGTACCTGTAGCAGTAGCTTTAACGTTGCTTCTTTTCACTATTACACAATTTATGATTTCCAACGTGTGTAAGCACCTACGCTAGGATGATATAGGTAGTGAAGAGTTTCTGAATGCACATACAATGCCAAGATCATCAAAATCTTATGTTAGCCCTGGTTGATAAATTAAATGAAGGTCTTTCAAGGGCTTAGTGGAATTTTCAGTAGGACCCCCTCTGAATTGTGTGTTTGACACAAAGTTTACTGAACATTAATGGGCCTCTACACAAGCCATGACCATATCGCCTATTGGAATTTTTTTTCTCTCCCATACATACTAGCTTGTTTCTTGTATCTAGTGGCACTCTTCTCAAAATTATATTTTACTCTTTTATATAGTTCATGAATATATTAAGAAAAATGCTCAACCATAGTGTTCTTCATACTCAAATATGCACTATCCCTTAATTCATCAATATCCCTTAGTCTAAATCCATAAACAATAGAAAAAGGACTTTCTCCAACACTCTAATTGAATGAATTATTGTATGCAAACTATGTGTGAGCCAATATCAAGTCTCATTGATTTGATTTGTCTCATACTCAATACCTCAACAAATTTCCAAGACTCGTATTTACAACTTCAGTCCACACATCAGTCTAGGGATGATAGACTAAACTAAACCCTAATTTATTACCCAGTTTCTTCAACAGTGTATGCCAAAAATGACCCATAAATTTAGTGTTCCTATCTAAGACAATACCCTTAGGAAATCCATGCAACCTAACTACCTCTTTGGAAAATAAATTTACTATACGGGTAGCTTTATTGCTCTTTTGACATGATATGAAATGCACCATATTAGAAAATATGTCAAATACAACAAAAATTGAGTCATTACCTCTTTGTGTTTGAGGAAATCCCAAAACAAAGTCCATGATGTGCTCCCATGGTTTCTCAAAAATTGGAAATGTTTGATACAACCATATTCTTCCTTACTTTTTTACATGCTATAAAATTCCACATCCTTGCACTACCTTCTTCACATCTACACACATTCCAATATAATAGTGTCATTCAACAATGTTGTTTTCTCCACACCAAAATATCTACTCAAACCTCCACTACACTTCTCATTTATCAAGTTCTCTCTCTTTGAGCCCTTGAGTATACATAACTTATTCCCCTTGAAAATAAACCATCTTGAAGGAAATACTCCAATCATGGAGTCTTATCCTTTTCCACTGGACTCTTACTACTTTTCCATACTTCTTTAAAATCTATTTCATCTGGGTGCAACCCCTTCATTGCAACAAATCCAACATTTACCCACAAATCATTTATTAGGAAGCATCTTCTGCTAAGTGCATTCGCTACCTTGTTGGAACTACCACTCCTATGTTTCAAAATAAAAGTGTAACTATGTAATAACTCTACCCATTTCATATGTCTCTAGTTCTATTTTCCTTGACTATTGATCAATTTCAAAGCATGGTGGTTTGTGTATATTACAAATTCCTTAGACAAGAAATAGTGTCTCCATTTCTTTAGGGTCTGCATTATAGCATAGAATTCTTGATCATATACTAAATACTTCTTTTTTGCTTCATTCAACTTCTCACTAAATTAGGCAATGGGTCTTCCTTCCCAATTTAAAACTCCTCCAATCATACTACCTTTGACATCACAATCAACTTGAAATACTTTACGAAAATATGGTAACACCAACATTGGCTATTTTGTTACCACCTTCTTCAAGACCTAAATTTTTTTCTTTGTTGCAGTCATCCACTTAAATTCATTCCTACCACCTTTCATGGTCTCTATGATATGCACACATATTCTATTAAATTTTTTGATGAACTTCTTATAGAAGCTCACCAAGCCATGGAAACTCCTAGCTTCAAACATACTTTTAGGTGAAGGCTAGTCTACTATTGCCTTAACCTTCTTTGGGTCCATTTTCAACCCCTCTCTAGACACCACAAACCCTAATACTAACCCCTTCATGAAACTACATTTCTTCATATTCACAAGTAGCTTTTATTCTTTCAATCTTTGTAAAATAGTCCTAATATGTGCTCGATGTTCCTCTTTTGTTTTATTAAAAATCAAAATATCATCTAAATATACAATCAAAAATTTACCAATAAATGATTTTAGTTGCCTCATTCATCAATTGCATGAAGGTACTTGGGACATTTTTTAACCCAAATGGCATTACCAACCACTCATATAATTCATCATTTGTTTTGAATGCAATATTCCATTCATCTTATTTTATCCTTATTTGATGGCATCCACTCTTCAAGTCTATCTTTGTGAAGTACTTTACTCCAATCAAACAATCCATTATGTCATCAATCTAGGGCAAAGGAAATATGTACTGATCAGTATCTTGTGTATGGCTCTTGAATTTGTGCAATCTACAATTTGTTATCCTTCTTTTGTGTGAGTATTGTAGGAACAACACACATGATCAAACTCTCTTTAATAAAACCTCTATCTAAAAATTCTTGCACTTGGAAATTAATATCCTCACTCTCCATTACAGTCATTCTATATGGCACCTTATTTGAAAAACTAGCCTCTAGTATCAAATCCATACAATAACTTATGCTCCTCATTGGTGGCAATCTATAAAGTAATTCTTCATTAAAATATAAAAAATTCACCTAAAACCTCTTGGAACTCCATGACTACTTCCTTTTTCTTATCTATTGTCCTAACCTTTATAGGCTTAGGAATGAAAGAATAACATGCCATCTCCTTCTTCAAGTCTTTTAAAAATTGTTTCTCAATCACTAAGCAAACTTTGGGATTCCTTTCTATCTCCTCATCCTTATCCTTCATGGGATTGAAGGTATACTCCTTCCCATTTATCTTTATCTTATAACAATTTGTCTTGCTATCATGAATGGCCTACCTATCATATTTCCAAGGTC
Source organism: Sequoia sempervirens (assembly GCA_007258455.2). NCBI lineage: Eukaryota > Viridiplantae > Streptophyta > Pinopsida > Cupressales > Cupressaceae > Sequoia > Sequoia sempervirens. The sequence goes on along the minus strand of VDFB02309504.1, from coordinate 21,625 downwards.
TACCTAATAGTATATGGCATACATCCATTAACATTATATCACACATTATTTCATCCTTGTAACTTCCTGTATGAAAATTCACTTGGCATTGTTCACTTACCAATAATTGGTGTCCCTTCTACACCTAAGAAAACTTGTAGGGATTGGGACGTTTCATCCTCTTTAATTGTAATTTCTCTATTATTTCTTATGACACCAGGTTTTCAATATTACCACTATCAATGATAATTCAACAACAATTCCCTCTAGACTTACATTTGGTCTTGAAAAAAATTCTCCTCTATTTTGGTTCTTCCTTCTTTTCAAGTTTCAACAAAATTCTCCTCAACACCAAAATTCTCCATCTTCAACATCTTCTCCATGCTTGGGAAAAGCCTCATTTTCCAATTTACCTTAGGCCACATCGATTCTAATCTCTTTTCCTTTACTACTACTTTGCTATATTTGTGGACACTCAAATTCCTATGTCTTATTTCACTACATTGGTAAACATGTACCATTGAACCCCTTTCCTCTTCCTTGGCCACAATTTCCTCTTCGTCTTGAATAATCCCCTCTACCTCTAGGATGACCTACTCTTCCTCCAACTTCCAAAGTGTAGGAACTTGTTTTGGAGGTGCTAACTTCTTGTTTTTCTTGATAACCTCTTTCGCCACTAGATTGTCATCTTCCACATGAGAACCTCTACCTTTGGAATTGTTTTACATGGTTTCCTAGCCAATTTCTCCATTACCTTCAAGGCATACTAGTAGGTATCTCCTACAATCTATAATCTAACCATAGTTTACTCATATTGAATTGAAAATCATAGACCATTAACATACCTTGCCACCTTTCCCTAATTCTTAGTTAGTAGATCTCTTCTTTATATTCCTTTACACTAGATTATTTCTACTTTGGGCTCTATAATTTTATAAACAAAATTAGGTTATAGTCTACTAGAAAGAATTTAGCCTTCAACTTGGTCATCATTTTTTCCCATGACTTAATCTTATCTTTTCCTCTTCTTTATCTCTTCATCTGCAAATGTTTCACCACAAAGATGCCTGCCATTTCAGCTTTGTACAGGAAATCTTTAGTTCCTTCAAAATCAAAGCACTTTTCCATTTTGGATATCCAGACCATAAGTTCTTCAACATTTAGGCTACCATTATAGCTAGGAGGGTCTATTCTTGTTTTTCTACTCATTCTAGACATTGCTCTAAAATATTTCTTCTCTTTGGTCTACTTCTTCATTTGCTTCATGTGCTTCATCTCTTTCTACCACTTCTTCATCATCTTCATTGATATCTATGATGTGTACCCCTCTTCTCTACATTGCCTCTATCGCTTTCCAACCTTGCTATAATTCCTCTTAGCATTTCAACAATGGTCATATCACCAACCCATGGTGCTACTCCTCTTTGGGATCATCCTATATGTGCCATGTCTCCACAAATATTTTGGAGTTGCAACTCTTCTCTTTCCCTTACCCATAAAAAAATCCTCTAAGGTTTCTTCTCTTGACACAAAAATAACTCTCTCTCTCTCTCAAAACATTGCTTCGATGAACCACTTGATGCAATTGAGATCAATGAATTCTATTGAATTGCCCAATCATGCAGCCAATTACATTATTCAATAAGAGAAAATTGTTTACAAAACAAAGAAAAACTAAATTGTTTGTCTGGCAATAAACTCCTAACGCAGGAGTATAATTAGATTGAGTTTTATCACATTCTCCCCTTGTGCAATTCAACAAAAGACCCTCAATGAATGCAATCATCTCAATTTTATTAATTGGTGGGTAGGAAGTTGAATCAAATTCAAGCTTGGTCATTACGACCACTGATTCATTACAATTTTTTTGAAGTGTAGTAGCACATTAAGAGTTTGCAAAGTGTAGTAACAAGCTAACAGTCCGCAAAGTGTAATAACAAGTGGAAAATCTTTGATCAACAAGTTCAAACATGAAATATTGCATCGAGTCTAGTTGTTTGGTAATTTTTGTAATCTATATAGGCTGACTTCATTAGGCATCATGTTGGTGTCATAAGTTGAATCATTTATCGAAACCTATTCAATGAATTGCAATGGTTTAGCTCCCTAGAGGTTATCTACAAATTTCAATGGTTACAAAGACCTGCAAACTTCCATATGCACATGTAATTCCTGCAAAAGGGCGATCCCACAATACTGGTTTACAATTTCGTTGAGGAAGGAAAATTGCAAAAATGCTCCCATAAAAAAAAAATGGTTTTAAGGGGTTCGCACGAATTGGGGGTTTGTATGGACCCTCAATAGGTTCGCTTGAACGCCCCTTTGAGCGAACCCTGTTAAATGATGGGACCCACCTTTTGGTGCATTTTTTAAATGGAAGACAAAGGGAAATTTTGAAAAAAAAGGGGGTTCGAGTGAACCCTCCTTTTTCCCCCTTCTTCCCCTCTTCTACCAATTTTTTGCAAAAAAATTGCCTTTTGAAGCTCGGGTTGAGGATGAAAATGGAGGAGACTTCATAGACCCAATTGGATGATGGTAGTTAGGTCGGAATGAGCTATCCATTGAATATAATTTTAATACGTTTTGGTTTTATTATGTATCTTTTTTAAGTTTGATTAAACATAGGTTTTTCACTGAAAATCAAGCTCTCTGTTCTGCACATGTGGAAAAATAATAGATTATCATTTTTTTTTTGAAAAATATCAGTGCACTAAATATTGATGTCCCTGATCCAACCAAAAAAAAATTGAATTTCAATACATACAAAAAAAATTATGCTTTAGCCAGTGAATCATGTCTAAATTGTAACTGGTTTGACTTTGAAACTTAATTAAGAAAAAAATATTTAATGAAATGCTATGAAACCAATTCCATGCACTAGATATCATAGTTACGAATCTAAATTCGAAAAAATTAAAAAAATTTCCTTCATAGAAAAAAAATTGTGTTAGCCAGTAACGTCGCTCTTTAAAAATGGTGTTTATTGTTAAAAACTAGTTTTTGAAGGAGATGGAAAAAGAAGTGCAATCTGATTCCAAAAATTTTGAAAAAAAAATATTTAGAATCTACAGACAAAATGTCACAAAACACTAATTTGAATCATCTTTAAATTCCTCACGGTTTAGCTGCTATAGGTGCCCAAAAGTGAAGATTTAGTTAAAAAAATTGAGTTCAATGTCTAGTTTGGCCAAAAATTGTAAACCAGTATTGTGGGATCACCCAAAAGGTAGATGGTGTCATGGTTTATGCAAACTTCTAGATGCACATGTGATTCCCACAAAAGGAAAATGATGTCTTGATTTCCGAAAACTTTTAGATGCACATGTGTTTCTCGCAAAAGGCAGATGACAACATGGTTCTTGCAATGCATGAAAAACTATCGAGAAATTGTTTAAGCATTTGGCTGAAATAAAGTTTTTGGTTCACTTAGAAACCTCCATAAAAGTTCCCACAACCATCAACAGTATAAAGTCCCACAAATTTTTAGTTCACTAGCAATTCCCCACATTTGGCAGAAAATTAAAACCTGCAAAACCATAACTTGCTCAATTTTCATCAGAATTTCACCAAAACTAAACTGTGAATACCCATTTAGCTCTTGTAAAAGGTGATATCATTAGATTACTCATGTTTATAAAAATTATCATTAGTTCAACTAACTAAAACTAACATTACTAGAAACATTTATTTATCAAAAAGGGAGCACGATTGTCCAATTTGATGATAGAGGATTATGTGTTGCAATTTCCTTCCTACATTGAGATTCTTCATAGTAAGTCACTTTTGATGATCATCTTTTCTTGTGGTGAAGTTATCATTTATTTTTGCTTCTATTTTACACATTTTCTAATAATCACTAACACAACTAGATATGATTACTTGTTTATAGGAGTGACCAACTATGTGAGGTATAATACTTATTCTTTGCAACATAAAATAATTGTAATTAGCATCATATAAACATACTCTTGGTTACATTGTGATTTTGCGGATTGAAAAAGAATTTACATATGTAGTAACATGTTTAGGGGTATGAATTAAAGGATGCAAAAGATATAGGCATGGATGTGAGCCTTTTAACTCTTGCATAATGATTGTAAGGTTTTAGAAATTAGCTATAGTTAGTCATAGTCACATCTTAGTTTGAAGCTTTAAAATTATTGAAATAAGCATAGAATTAGTGAACAAGAAGGTATTGGAAATAAATGTGTTAATGAATCTTTAAGGGAATGTCAACAAAGTTCATGGATCAAGACCACTAATGAGGTGACTCATCTTGAATCATCAAGAGCAAGTTATACTAAGATTCTATGCCTTTTTTAGGGTACTTTTTGTATTTTATTTTTTATTTATATATGAATGTTTTCTTATCTAAGACAATATTCACAATAGTTCTAAATTTGAACACATTCTCTCCCCACATAAATCTAGAATCAAAAAATTTAACACCTATGATGTGTATGTAGGTAAATTGATAAAGCTTGATTATGAGGTGAAAAACCATAATAAGATAGAATAGAGTAGACTTATAAAGTATTATAAATTAAGTTACACATATTTTGAAATTTTGTGTGAAATAATTTAAACATTCAATCAATGTTTTGGGACTAATGATATGACCTATCATTAAAAATAAGCATTTAGATAAAGTCAATAAAATTCACTTATGAGAGAATGTAGATATTAATTTATTAATTAAACACACATATATGAAATTCTATCTAAGAGTCTCATTAGTCATATGAGTCGAATTTTAAAATGTAAAAAACAATACCTTGAAAGGTATGCCCAAAATAAACTACCTAGGATGCTAAAAGCCATGTTGTCAAGGAAAAATGATTATAGTAGACTGTGCAAAGGACACATACTATATTAAGATAAACTAGATAGCATGGCCATGATTATTCATATAAGGAAATTTATCACTAATTATAAATATATTATAAACACGCATGCAGAAAGAACTGTGTAAATCACAAAGTTTGTTGGTTATATTGTACATATGCAAGGCCAAAAATGGATTGACATGAGAAGGGTGATTTCAAAACTTAAAGCAACATTCTCATGTAGTAGAATAGAATTGTTAAACATGAGTATTGGGCATTTATCTACAACGCATTCAACATCTATACCTTTGAGGACCTATAGGGAATAATCCAATGCCAACGAAAGGCATGGATTATTGAAGGAAATTTGAATCCATGTGCAACAAGTCTAGAAAATTCAAAGAGATCATCAACCACATTGAAATTGACTTCCCATATAACCTTCAAAGGTCCCTCCCTCCTCCAAATGGTGACAACAAAGACCAAGCAGCACTTTGATGCTTTTAAAGTTTTATGTATGAAGATATATAATTGTTACCTTGAACAACTCTAATATATTATAAAATGAATAGCTATATCAAAGACTTGTGCTTTGAAAAACTTAGATTTTTAAAATATCTTGAATAAAGATGTTTTATACATTGTAGGATGACAAGTTATTTCAAAGGCTATCAATGCTTTGTTCGTATTTTGATGTGATTTGATTGCTTTGTATTGGGGATATAAAAGTAATGATACTAAAGATTTAAGTAATTTGTATAAATTGTTATTAATTTGAAATATATTTAAATTTATAAAATATTGTTCTACAACAATTTTGATATATTTGGTCTTAGACTAGGTTGGACCGCCATGACCTTGCTTCTCCTTTTGAGGATTTAGGATCATGTTTTGGCTCAAGTACCCCTAACACACACATCGATAAACACATATGTATATGCATAAATATTTATGCATGTAGTCTTATAGACTAGTCAATTTGGTATTAAGGACGTTGAAAGCCATTGTCGTTGTCATCATATATGTATAAATTATTTCATGATGTGTATTGACAAATTTAGATATCTCAGATATTTATTTATTAACATGGAAAGAAACAACTAACTAATTGATTTTAAGAAAAGATAACCGGATAAAATAATCAACCTGATGAAATATTTTTCAAATTTTTTTCCCACAAAAAATTTCTAAACTTAAACCATATTCACAATAATTCTAAAATTGAATAGCATCCAATCCCCACAGGCATGTCTTCAAAATTATAAATTTGAACAACATTGACATTGAGAGTAACAAAATAGATAGCATATATTTGATTATTCACAGAATGAAATAATTATTGAACATAACTTGATCATAAACAAAAATGTAACAAGAGCTGTACAATTTTAACTTTGTTGGTTATAATTTACATATGCAAAGCCTTGACATCAATTCAACTAGATTTCACCCAGAATATTCCTGGTTATCCCTTGCATAGATCTCAAATATGGAAACATTTTTGCATAGTTACAGCCATAATGTCTGCTGAACACATTGTCAATTCTTGCAAGATTCTTCTTGGCACATTCATATTTGTTCAACATAAGTTCAATTGACACCAATTTCACCAGCTCATTTGCAACAACGATATGATCGCTGTGGTACAACTTTTCAAGAATCTGCCCAAAGTACACAATGTTTTTCAGAGATGCATGTTATGAAATCAAGTATCTATGATGTACCACTGGCTAAGAATGATCAATGATTTATGACAGGATTGATAACTACCCCACAAGATGAGGCATGCATTTACCTGAATTGATTTTTCACAGCTATGTAAAGCAGATTGAGGTTGCCAAGTCAAACAAAATATCTCTGCAACCATATCTTCTGCCTGAAGTAACATATAAAGGTTTCTAATTTAGATGGCACACAAAAATTGAAAAATCTGAGTTTGAGTGTTGCAAAAAGAAGCATTTCTTTTTAATAACCCTGCAATTTTAGCTTTAAGGGTTTCAGGTCTGTAAAGTCAGCTGATTTGTTTCCTCAAGCTGTAAGTCACAATGTGTTTCGTTCATATATTCTTGACATCCTAGTAGAAGCAATATTAGTATAAAATATCAATTATACAAATTAGTCCTAATTTTTTAAGGTGGAGGCATATCATAAGGACAATGGACAGTTAATCATATTACTCCTCAGAGCTCAGATCTTATAATTTTCTGTAGTCATATTCAATGTCCATACCTTTGCAACCTCTTTGTTGAAGGCATGTAACATGGATGACAAGGATTGAAGGGATTGTAAGGCATCGTCCAGCAGCCTTTGTTTGTCACCAGGTACATGTATCTGACCATATACTCTGCAGCAGTCGTAAAAACATCAAGCACAGACAAAGCCACAAGAAATGGACAAGTTCAAAGCATTAGAGTTCTTGAAGAAACATTCAGAATTGTGTGCCACATCAAGCTGTTATACCTCATCCTCTAGGCATTGCAGATTGCTTGAGATTTAAAAATAATAATATCTTCAAAAGAATTTAACAATGATAATGCATCTCTTAAAGTTAATACAATATTGCAATGAGATATTTCATCAATTGGTGTTACTTGTATTGTAGATTTATTCTATGGTTCTGCAGCTGGAGTTTGTCAACAACAGGTTACACAGCCAATTTAGATGATGTCATAATATGTTGGCCAGTTTAGAAAGAGAGAGACTGCCTAAAGCAAAGCAGATGATAAACTAAAAAATTGAAATGATGGAACTCAAGAATTAATTGTAGGATCATTGATACAATAACCCAAGTGTTATAGATATAATTTTAGTGCCAAAAAAATACATACAATATAATCACATGGTATCGATAATCTCCTAATATTGGAGTTCCACATCATCAAGATTCTTTCAAGATTCTTTGGAGAGCAAGGATAGTTGTATTAGCTAGATGAAGAGACAAGGGGAATCTCCTAATATGTTAGAATTCTCCTCAATGGGATTGCATTGTATCAATGCATATATGGATACATCACTGTCATTCATCTAAGGCTGTATATCTAAAGTCTATTAGGCCCCTTCTGCTAGTCTGCAAAGGGACATGACAAGTGCAAAGGGACATGACATAAAATGAAGATTGGAATGGACATATACAAGTCCCTGTTCTTTATTTACTGTCAAACCATTATGCTTCCCATAATGGATGAAGCCTTAGGTGCTCCATTCCTTTCAATTGTAGAAGAACTAAAACCATTAAAATTTGGATGTCAAAAAATTACAAAAAGAAAACAAAAGCAAATAAAAATAAAATAAATCAAGAAAAATTTAAATTTAATATAATTCATAAAATGATAACTTGTGACAAGACCTTGATAGCCATTTTGCATGTTTTTGGTTGAAGAACCATGGAAGTTCGATCATTTCATAGGGTCTCTTTATTTCTTGTCTACCATTGCATCAACATTTTCATAAGTCCCACCTAGGGATGCAAAGGTCCCAAACTCATCTCAATTCTCCATTGCAATTCTAGGATATGTTTCTCTAAAGGCCTTTCTAGTTTCTATATCTCTTAACTACATCTATAGTCAGTTTTACATAATTTTGTTTGGCACTGCCAACATCGTAGCATAATAGTACTTGGGATTCAATGCACATGTTAAAAGCGACAAAGGGATTGCCATTTTATCCCACCTCATTTTCACTCTCATATAATTATTTGTAAATAATTTTGAAGGGGTCTAGCTCTTTTGCCATGATAATGACTTTGATTTGCTCCACTGTTGTAACTATGCAACCATAAATATCACCCATAATTGGTTTACTTGTGTCACAATGGTAAATTGGGTCATATATTGGTTCAACAAAATAAAGCAAATAGTCTACTTGATTCCATCAATCATCATCAAGAACAATATTATTATTTGCTATTTATTTGGGATTTTCCTTAAAGCACCCAAACATCACTACTGACAATGTTTTTAAAGGCTTGGTTTACATCAATAAGCTTCTTTAAGGCTTGATTGCTAATAACCATATTTTTTGAGGCTTGGTTTACACCAAATAATATGTACACCCCCAAAAAAAACACATTTTAATTCTATTGAAATTGATAAATTATACAACCCAAACCTTATGGTGATATTTCCCACTAATTATGCTATCCTTGATGAGATATTGTTTTAAAGAAAAAGATCCCCCTTATTCATTTGCATCTACGTACATAATGGTATATTTAAAGCACAAAATTGACCAAGGACAAATATTTAGAGATAAAGATTCTAGATTGAAGACAACCAATAGTCTCAAATCCTCCTTTTAGAATCTAATTCGGTTACTTAGGTCATTCATATCCTAGACAAGCCAATTGCGCAACACAAATCCTACCTTGCAACTTCGAAGATAGCCATAACAACATTTAGTTGTTAACACAGAATTAAAGTAGCGGAAAAAATAGATACATATGGCACACCTCAAAAAAGGGACAACAATAAGAATTATACTAGGCACATATGATGCAAAACATGGAACAATATGGATGGGGTTTAGTGTAATTTCCCTTTTTAATTAATAAGCTTATGTGGGCCCTATCCTTATTTTCTTGACAAGGATACACAAATATTTAATAAAGGGGCCATGGTTTGCGGAAATAAAATAATTGTAAGTACTAATAGCTTATAGGGGCATGGATTCCTAGAAAGACGTGTTATAACATTGACACTTACAACTTCATGACAAATTCTATGACAACTCATTAATAAAGAGTTGCAAGTCAATATTCATAGCAAAGTTGGAGATATTTTAAGGAAAGAATCTCATTAATATTTTAACAGTTTTTTAATATTTTTTGAGAGGAAAAATGGGGCTTTGGAATATGTGCCCTATTAGTGCTATATAATGAGATGCTTGGTTGCCTTTTAAAAGGATTGCCATTTTTTATATAATTTTTTTCATAGCTTGAACCTTGTGTTCAACTATTAATTCAATGATGAAAACCCTTAGATTTGGAGATTAGAGGATGTAATCCCTTTAGTTTCCTAAGGGAAATCTCATTCAAAGGTTGTATGTGTTGAAAGCTTTTGTTTTATTTTCTAGCAAGTATTTGTATTTGGAGCAGCAACATATTGTAATAATAGCAACATATTGTAATAATAGATTTGATTCATATTTATATTAAAATATGTTGATTGTCATTTCCCTCATAGGATTTTGGTGATTAAAAAGTGCTAAATAATAAAATTTACTCACTATATGCTCCCACCTTCCCCTAATGGAACTCTGGTTATTAGAAAGTGATAAATATTTGTATTAATATTTGTTGACATCATTACAATGCTATTTCTAGCACAATACATATCAATTCACATACAATGTAGACACTTGATGACTCCTTTTTACATGTTAAATCTCCAAACCTCAATCCTCATGATCTAAGTATCCCAATGCCCCAATTAGTTTAACTTCTCTAAAATGCTTATTACCACACCCTATACATCATGCCCACAATGTTGCAGGTGCTTAATGACATTTATATTGCATCTTGGCAATAGACTTATTTGTGCATGCTATCCATATTTTAAACAAATGTTCAAAGATGCAACTATCGTTGATTTTTCATTTGTCCCCCAAAAGAACATAAGCTACACACCTCCCTCCTTGAAAAAAGTATTCCAAGTATAGTGATGGAGGAGAAGAGACAAATTTGGGTAATGCATAGCAGAAAAAATCTTTTGAGAAAAAAATTTGGCAAACCAAAAGTATAAGATTCTTTTTTTTTTTAAAAAAAATTGGGATTTAAACAAGAAAACTTGGATTTAGAAAAAACCCTTAAAAAATATAGAAAGAGGGACAAAAATGCGTTGTCTTTGAAATTTAAAGACATTTCAATCACATAGAGATATAGAGAGCAAATAAGATTGAGAGTTTACCCCATGAATTGTGGAAAATATCATTTTTTGTTGTTTATGTTCACATTAACTCTTCCCATTCCATCTAACCCTGACGTATGATCCATCTTCTTAATGGAAAAGTTTTGAAACTTAAAGATTTTCACATAATTTAGAAAAGTTAATCCAAACATTCATGTTATGTATGATCCATCTTCTCAATGGAAAAGTTTTGAAACTTAAAGTTTTTCACATAATTTAGAAAAGTTAATCCAAACATTCATGTTATATGTAGTATTGTTGGGATATTGAGATATTTGTTGTTTTTCAAATTTTTCTTATATATACAGGTTATGAACCTCCCTAGAAGTACATTTCAATATTGGACTCTGCATTGCTATTAAGTGATATTTCTAATGCATTATTCTAGTGAGCTTAATTAAATATATTTTTATTCTAAGTTGTAAATTTTGGGATGGGAACGGGTAAGGATTTAGAGTTTGGGTATGCCGGTATGGAATTCTTTCCCTGGGTATGGATATGGATTTGTATATATATAATTTTATATATATTAAAATTATAAAAAACAATGACTCATATAATTGCCAATAAACAAAATATTTAAATATGTCATAATTAAAAAGAATAGACTCATAAATTCATAATTCAGTGACTCATCAAATGTTAATACACAATATTAATATATTCAAGATACACAATATTAATATATTGAAGAATCTTCAAATTGCTTTCATCAAGAGCATCAATGTCAACATTTGGTTCAATTTCATTTGAACCATAATGAGTTACATTCCACTTCCACTAGCCATGCCATATGTAGAAGTTATCCCATCTAAAGATTTTTGTGGCAAGTTGTGCAATGATAACATCTAAGTTAGCACACTTAAAGAATTAGATCCCAATTCCTCATCACCCTCTCATTGTAATCAAGTCTCTTATGTGACAAATGATCCCAACAACTAGTGGGGGTCTAGGGTGGAGACTCCAATGGTTGAGGGGTAGTGCCCCTCTTGAGGAATATAAGGGAAACACCCTCAATGAGGTTGAAGGGTAGCACCCATTGTGGGGCTCCAGGGGCAACACCTCTAGTGGGATCAAGAGGCAACACCCCTTGTGGGGTCCGAAGGTAGCATCTGTTGAAATATTCCCCCTTAATTTTTTCCCAAAATTCAATACACAAACCAGCAACAAGTCACTTATTAGTGTTAGCTCCAAAAGAAAATCAGCATGGAAGTAACTCTAACCAAGAATGTTCACCAAGATCCCAATGTGGGCGAGGTGATAGCATATGGTTAGAGGATCATTAGGAATAAACTGAACTGAAATTACAATTCATCTGCTGATGCAAGCATCCACAAGTAGTGGGGATACTCCACTTATTTAGTGGGTGAAATTATTACATTATTAAAGGCGGCAAGCCAGCCATTTAAATCCTCATTTCCACTTATTAACGTGGGGGGAATACAGTCCACACAACCACTTATTTAGTGGGGGGAAACTTACAATTAAGAAATATGATTATTTAAACTCAACCACTCAATCGTGGGAGTATGAAATTTAAACTAATTGCAACAAATAAAATAAATAGCTGTTAGTACTACTAATCAGCTTTACAATGAATTAAACAGCTGCAAATAAGAAATATATGCTTCCAAATCAATCAATGGTTAGAGTAACACTTCCTCTAACTCTTACAATACAATAATGATATAGAAATGAAGCTCAAACCAAAATTATATTAAAAACTAACAAGTCTGATCAGAAATAGAGAATACAGAAAATCAGACCAACAAACTGTACATCAATGAAATGCACATAACTTTATCAATTTACCTCCAAATTGAGTGAAATCAATTGCAATGAACCTCTGGAGGATAGGCGCCCATGTCATGATGATGAAACAGCTTCAAAAAACAACCATTAATTTACTTGCACAATTCTCAATGCTCCCAACATGGTACGACCCTTAGCAAGGGCGATTTTGCAAGAATAAAAATAAATACTTTGAAATAAATTATGATCTTCTATGGGAAGGGGCGCCCATGTGCTAGGAATCCATATCTTCAATACCCAGAAGCATATTAAAATCGTACAAAAAGCTGTTAATGAAAACCTCCTTCAGCCATGATATGCCAACAAACACAATTCTGAAAATTATTATCAAAAACTACAAAATCTTCAACTTTGAAACTCAATGTGCACTTCTGGATGAAGCACACTCTCAATCCACCATCTAGGGAACCAAAGTTTCAGGCCTGAAGAATGGAGTCAAATTGCTAAGCTTTCCCTTAGCCGAATTCTGGATTTCAAACTAGCAGCATAACTTTACAATATTTCCAAAGATAATCAGCTCTTCAAACAGCAGCAATATATAAGTTTCAATTGGAAAATAAAGTAACAAGAGACTTTTCAAATTCCAAGAAGTTGAATCACTTCAACTTCCAAAAGGGACGCCACTTTAAGCATTTCACTTTTTGAAATAATAAAATATTAATCAACCTCTTTTAGGCATCCAACTTCACTTTGCAACAATAAAGCATTTAATAATTCATTAAATGCACCATTGACCCCTTAATGACCCCCTTTTAAAAACAACATGAAGTGATCATTCCTAGGCGTGGGGGTACAACTGAGAAATTGACTAAGTATAAAACTTAATCCATGGAAATAACCAAAACCAATGCCAATCTGAAGGTGGATAAGATGACTTGAGTTGAGCTGATGATGCTCTTGCCAAAATTAGACTTACTAAAAATAGCCAACTGCTATAAATAGTAAGTTCACATCAAAACTCAGAAAGCCAAACTGAACATTGCTAACATTGTTAGCAGATCTGCCAAAAGATAGACTTGCTAAAAAATAGCGAACTGCTATAAATAGTAAGTCTGCACAACAACCTTAGAATGCCAACTAAGCAGTATCTGAAAGAGGAAACCCTAATTTCTGCCTCAACTTAGCCTACGGATTTTCGGAAATAGGCTAAATCCAAATGAAGAGTGTAGGGCCAAAATGGGGACATTACATCTGTGGTGCATTCCCTATTGCAAAACAAGGCAAGGTCATGGGGTAGAGCCCTCCCCACCAAGCCCAAATTAAATCCTTTGAAACCACACAAACCTTCATGAAACACAACTTTTTTACAATTTTATCATTTAAATGCATAATTAGGTATTTGGCACTTTTTTATTTATAAAGGTTATTTTTAAATTTTATTTTTTTTGTAACAATTTCTAATGTCTATGAGTTTGATTAAATATGTTTTTTTTTTCTTTTTTTTTTTCTTTGGTTTTTTTGCTTCTTTGTGTTAAACGAAAACTAGAATGTTACATATCTATTAATTCTTTGTGCCTATGTTAAAACAATTTCTAAGTTAACAATATAAAGGCATTTTCTAATTTATTTTCTAGCTTGATTGAATGTTAAAAAATGTTTAAACAATTTAAAGACATTGACTTACAAAATGTTTAAAGACCAATCATAATAACAAATAGTCAAAAAATACAACCAATAGAAAAGCTAAAAGCATAAACCAGCAAAAAATCTAGCATTCAAACTAACAAGCGAAGTTATGAAGTGTTCCACCCCAACCCCAATCTGAGTTTAGGCTTTGCAAATTTGCTCGATTAATTTTCAGTTTTACTCATGGGACATTTTGTCAAACAATTCCATTCCATTGCATATGTTAGGTCAATATGTGAATGAAATGCATATCGCACTTGACAACCAGGTTTAATACTTTAATTTGAACTGTCATACAAAGTATCTATTTGCTGATATACAAATGCAGACCCAAATGATCCAAATCTGAGTTATAGAAAGTACTGATTTTCCAATGTCATGTTGCTCAGAAAATTATAATCAGACCTCCCAGAAATGCTCAGAAATTAATATTGTTCAAATACAATGCTGATAGGTTGTTTCTATTTGCTTAGAAACAAAGGTAGCATCACCATAAACACCCAGACCTCAAAACAGCAAATTGCAGATTGACAAGACAGATTTCAGACTTCTAAAAGACTGTTTCTAAGAATTATGCACATCTGATATGAAATATTATGACTCAGAAAACCATGGCAGTTAATAATGGACTGATTTCAGACTGAGGTAACATTACAAGAAATTGTTTGCATCCTATGAACTGATCAAACAGTATGAACAGCAATTCATTGATTTACAAAGGCATTTGATAACATAGCAACAAAGGATAAGCAACAGTGAACCCAAGGACATCTCAGACCTGGGAAATCAGGACGCCATGGCAGGTATCAGCTTGTAGACAACTTCGAATCTGCTCAGAACTCCTTCATAACAGTGCATCCACCTTTAGGTTGCCTTACTCGTCCCTTAATGCCATTAGTCACTTCACTAATGCGCACGTCCAGATTGAAATATATACGCGTTCAATGCCACAATAGCTTCACATAACAAAATAATACTGTAGCGACACTGTAGCAGTAGATATAAAACTTCTAATTAAATCTTCGAACACTAGCTGTGAAGCTTTTCCTGTAATTTCTTTAAAGCACAAGCACAATCCCTGCAATGGAATTGTCTGCAAGCTCGCTTGGAAGATCTTTCACTCCTGTACCAAGCTATTCTTCCTGAGGGGTTTCGTCCTCAAAAAGTCTATGGCTTTCAACCAGAAAACCCTTGCTGAAGTTCTTCACCAATTTTCTCCAACACAAGAAAGATATTCATGAATGAATAAAATGAGCTTCAAATGCCCTTTTATAATACTCAATTTGCATTTGACCGTCATTTTATTTAATTTACTTAAATTTCATTTACTTTTCCCGCCTTTTTGGTGCACAATTTAATAATATAAAGTATACTTTAAAAGTCACTTATATCTCCCCTTTAAAAATGACACGTTAACTTATATTATAAAATATACTTTAAAATCACTTATATGCCCTTTATAATAAAGTCCCTTCTTAAAATATTTTAATAACGTATAAAGTTAAATTATTTAATTTAACTTTATTACTTGACATTATTAATATTAAATGCATAGGACCAATATTAACCAATATAACTCCAGGATATAATTATGCCACCATGCCAAATATAGAAACTCTGCCAACTAACCAAAACAGTGACTTACTATAAATAATAAGTATGAGCAACACATTCGAGTGACTTACTAAAAATTGTGTGCGTCAAATGGTCTTGAATGGCCTTTGAAAGGCGCACCACAAATAAACTAGGACGAAGAGTTGAAGAATACTGAAATAAGCACCAAAGGGTTTGCTGAAGAGCCAAAGATTTCCCTTAAAAGGGTCCCCTGAACACTCTGTTAGCCTACGGGGATCAATTGGTAGACTAACCACTGCGTCTGACCACTGCCTAGGAAAAGGGGACATTACAAGTTATGTGACTCGCTTGGACTCACCAAAACTTGGCAAGTCCGAGGCAAGTCAAGCTTGCTGAGTTTGGAGGCCCCAGACTTGGAGTTAGACTTTTTTGTAGACTGGCAGAGTCTAGAGACTTGCCAAGCTCACCGAGTGTAGCAAGTAGCGAGCCTAGTGAGTCCCAACACCTAGACTCTGTCGCATGGCTGAGCGTTAAAAAGTAAAAAAAAATAAAAAAATTGACTTAAGTTGCTTTTTTTAGTTATATTTGCTCCTCTACCCTAAAAGCAATATCATTTCATTTTGAAGGAAAAGTAGAAGGAGAAAAGAGAGTTGTGATCAAAATTTAGAGTGCATTGTTAGGGCAACCAGCAAGGAGGTAAAGCCAAAATCCATTGTTGAATCGCATTTGGGCAGCTTTGCAGATACGTTTGGTGCATCAAGAGGTGTCTACCAATGATTAGGAGTTCTCTATTGATTTCAAGTTTGATTTAAGAGGTAAACTTGAATTTTGAAGGATTTTTGTGTTTTTTTAACCAAATATTGCATTTTTCTTTACATTTCATTTATTTTTTCTATTTTATTTTACTAGATCAAAGAAAGAACCCTAGGTGTGTTTGATTTTTTTAACAAACCCTAGGTGTTTCTGTAAAAATATCTAATTTTATTGTTGTAAACCCTAGATTTTTTTGTATTAGTTTAATAATTATAAATCACAATTCACAAATGTCATTGTTTTTGTATTTATGTGTTATTGCAGCAGCCTTGATATTTTCAAATTATCTTTATCATGATGTCCAAAACCCCAATTAGAAGGGGGGTATGTTGGAAACATGCTGAACTTTTCTTGGGAAAAAGAAAGGAGAGATAAAATGTTATTATTGCAAAACAACTTATCATGGAGGAGGCATTAATAGATTGAAATACCACCTTGCACATATACCAGCCCATGATGTTATGGCATGCCCACAAGTGCCTACTGAGGTTATACGTGAGGTGCAACTCCAACTAGAAACATTTGAGCTAAAAAAATAAGTGAAAAAGAGGCAAAGAGAGGAGATGGCAGGCATTGGTGGTAGTGGAGAGTCTTCTTCCATGCCTCCATTTTGTCCTTCTTTAGGTGCTAGTCCTGGTAGTGCTAATGTTGGTGGTGTTGCTGTTATTAGTGTTGGTGTTGGTGCTAATGCTAGTGCCAATGGTAGTGGCAATGTTAGCATTGGGCCTAGAGTTCATAAATCTAAGATGGATTCATATCTTTTGCCACACACTACTCCAGGTTTCCAATCGTCGATTGGAAGCATGGGTTGGAACAAGGACATACATGATGCAACTAGACGTGCAATTGGAGACATTTGGTACTATTGCACCATTCCATTCCATGCAGCCAAGTAATTCTTTTTGTTTGATTGTTTAAAAATTTATAGCTTGATTCTTTGTCTCTTGAATTTTTATATTTAGAGGTATGTCAAATTCAAATTTAAACTCTCCATTTTGCAATACTTATTTTATTTTATTTATTTGTGACATGTTAGGTCTCCTTATTGGCAAATATAGTTGATGCCATTACTGTTTGTGGGGCGAGGTTCAAAGTGCCTAGTGAAGATGACATAAAGGGCCCAATTTTGACACAAAAGGTGGCTGATATAAAAGCCACAATAGAGGAGCAACAATTGATATGGAAGAGAAAGGGTTGCACCATCATGACCAATGGTTGGACTAATAGAAGAAATAGGACATTGTTGAATTTTCTTGTTTCTTCCTCAGATGATTGTACTTCCTACAATGCATTGATTTAGTGATTAATATTTTTAATTTATGTTTTATTCTATATTACCAAATTGTTGGGAAAATTAGGCGAATTTTGGGTACGATACGTATCTGCATCGGAATCGAAATGGAATTGTAGTGGAATTTGTTAGGGTTCAGAAATTTGGTCACTAAATTTTTTAGTTTTTGACCTTTTGAAAACCCTAAAATTTACTTCCGAAAATTATTACACAAAATGTAACGTAAGCTTGCATTATGAATACAAATCTCGTTTTGTTTCAGATGAAAAATATAAACTCGAAAAATATTTTTTTAATTCGCACGGTATTTTGTGAATAGCAAAGAATAGTCGCTTTCTTCGATGACCCTTGTTTGGACGGGAATCAGCAACGATCAACGAAGAATGATTAAACATTTTTTTGTTTTCTCAAAAAAATCTTTTAATCTACAAAACGAGGTAATGGTTCTTTACTTCGTTGCTTCCATAACTATTCTTGAAAAAATATAGGGTAGGCAATCTTAGTAGGCATTTGATTCTGTATAGTGTCTCCTAAAATTAAAAAATATATATACATTAAAAATTAAACATATTAATTATATAAAAAATCATAATATATATATTAAAAATTATATATTAATAATATGTAATAAAATTTAAATTAGAAATAATATAAAATTTAAAAGTTATAAATTAAAAACTTATATATTTATACTGCATTATTAAATATAAATATATTTATTTTTAATTTTCTAATTAATATATTTAATTTTTAATATATAATTAATATATTTAATTTTTAATGTATATAGTTTTTTTTATTTTTTTATTTTTAATATATATATATATATATATTTATATGTTTTTTATACGGACATACCCAAACCGTACCCAAGCAATCAAATTCTTTTTGTCGTACCAATGTACCATACCCACGTACCCGATTCCAATTACAATTCCGATTTGGTAACTTAGGCTTTATTGAATCATTGATTTTGTTTCTTTTTCAAGTGGCACCGTATTCATCAAATCAATTGATGCTTTAGGACAAGCCAAAAATGCCACATTCCTTTGTGAAGCTCTAGAGGAAGTCCTAGCTAAGGTGGGTAAGGAAAATGTGGTGCAAGTGGTGATGGGTAATGCACAAAATTATATTGTTGTAGGTAGACTATTGATGGAGAGGCAACCATCATTATTTTGGACTCCATGTGCTGCCCATTGCATTGACTTCATATTGGAGTATTTTGGCAAGCTTCCATGGATCAAAACATGTGTGGAGTCAGCCAAAAACATTTGTAAATTAGTATACAATCACACATAGGTCCTCAATCTAGTGAGGCAATACACGGGGCAGAAGGAGTTGTCTCGTCCTAGCATAACCTGATTTGCAACAAATTTCATCACATTACAATCCTTGCTTTGGTCAAAGGGAGCTTTGAGGCACATGTTTGTTAGTGAGGAGTGGACTTCCTCATCCTATGCTAAGATCACTACAATGGTTGATGTGGCGAATTGCATGTTTGATGAGATAGGATTTTGGGTACCTACTATGGAGATTGTAAAGGTAAATGAAAATCTAATTCTACATAATGTTTTAATTTTTATTCATGTTTTTCTTTTATTTGCTTATTTTTGTTCACACTTATGTTAATTTAATGTTTCACAATAATTGTAGTTCATTGATCCTTTGGTAGTTCTCGTACGAGTTGTTGATGGAGAGAAGCTTGCAATGGGCTACATATATGAGGGCACGAATAGGGACAAGGAGGTCATTAGATCCATCTATGTGGGAGTTGAAGGTAAGTATCGTCCCATTTGGGAGATCATTGATAAGCGATGGCACCTCCAACTTCACAAGCCCCTACATGCAGCCACTTATTACCTCAATTCGGCATTCTAATACTGCCCTAATTTCAAGGTGGATGAGGAGGTTTTGAATGGGCACTACTCAAGTGATAGAGTGGATGTCCTCTAGCATTACAACACAGATAGTCCATGAGATTGAGACCTTTAGACTTGCACAAGGAGAGCTCTTTTCTTGTGACATGTGCAAAGCTAATTGGACAACATTGCAGCCAGGTAAAAATATATTAAGGGCATAATTTAAGTTTAAAAATGTAATAGACTTTTCCTCTTTTTATATTATTATTAAATGTTGAAACTTAAAGTTGGATAATGAGATTGATTTTTTTTCTTTTTCTCATCTCAGATAGATGGTGGGAAATGTTAGGTGATAAGGTACCAAATCTTTAGAGGATTGCAATTCACATATTGAGCCAACCATGCAGTGCTTCAGGTTGTGAGCTGTGATGAGCCTAGCCTAAGCTGACTCAAAAACTCTTCATTGTTCCCTTGAAATTTTGTCAAACAATTCGAATGCAAACTCCCAGCTTGCTGGTTTATGTGATCAGACGGATATGTTCTTTGAAAATTGATTATTGAATGCTTTCAATGCTTGAAATTCAATACTACTATGCATAAATTAACATCCAAAGGCATGAATGACTTTTATAAATCATCTACAATGCATATCAATGACTTAAAAGTGTGAAAATATGCACCTACAACCAACTGGTATTTTGTCAAACAGTTGGTATTGAACTACCATGCTGATAATTGTATCTACAGCCTATTGGCATTATATCAAATAGTTGGCATACATCTTCATACCATATTCAAATGAACATTACAACCATGTGAAACTCCCCAAAGATGATATCCTTATTGAAATGCAACCATCTACACAAATTATCATAAGAATGCCAAGACTCTTGGCAATTACAAATTATTCAATGTCAGCCATGAATGCACACCTATAGCTGGTTACAAACTATTCTATTATGCAATGCCATTATGAATGATAAACAGAGGAACCTGGATGGATGAAGTCATCTAGTAATGTAGTTGATGAAGCAACCCAAGTTCAAGCCAAATAATCTTCTTTTAAGCCAAATCGAACTTCTCAATGAATCGCCCCTGTTGCTGATATGATTGCAGATATTAATTAATGTACAGCTCTTTATCATCCCAAACATTCATCAATGAGGTTGCCTAGCTTCCTTGGACGATGCGCCTCCCTTGCAAGCCAGAATCGAACCATATTGGAGCTCCAATGAACTAAATCGATTTTCTTTCACCAAGCTGAGATATGTCTGTAGCTTCTGATTTTTAAATCAGAATTCTTCTCCAATGAAATCGTCCTCCAAGCAGATTCACATTTTTATTGAGTCTCCAGATATGAAATTGACCCAACAGCACCCAGGTCTGCCACACATTTCAGTCCAAAACTACCTACTTAAACAGCGCCTAACTGTCCACTTTGTGCCAAGGTTTTCTGAAAGCAAACATTCTAAATTGCATCATCTGTGAATATGCAAATCGCTCTCCCAGCTGCAATTGATTGCCCTTGAGCTGTAAATGGTTCTATACAAATCTGGAAATGTCTTGCTCAGACTCGGACTCCTCTTTTGATCAAAATCTGTGAACCTCCAATGCATAGATTAATAACTTTCAAACTGAGAATGTTTCAACAAACTTGTGCAAAATTGGCCCTTGGCCACTAATTTTTCCCCAATGAAAGAACTGAAGTATTCTTTCCAGACTTGCAACCTTTCAAGAGATCTTTCACTCCCTCAGTTATGCTATCAATAGGAAGTTTTCGTTTCCTATGATCAAAGAAGAAAACTGTGAAAGCCCTAGGCTACACAATAAAAATCAATCAAAATAATATTCATCAACTGGATGCTGAGAATGAGCTCTTGAGTCTCTTTTTATTCATTTCTTATGAGAGCTCAAACACCTTCCTGGCCAATGTGGGATTAA